>JAILXH010252435.1:7853-22283 GCA_023558415.1 Piaractus mesopotamicus
GTTTAATTTTTTTATTTATTCCTTTTATTTCTCGTTTATTGCCCATTTGTTTAAATTTTCTTTCATTTATCTGTATTTAATGTGTCCTTGTAAAGCATATTGTACACTATATAAGTAAAATGCATTACTATTACTGGGAGAAAAGCTTTGCCTGGAGTTTTAAACTTATCCAACAGCTGTGTTTTCACTTATTAAAAAAATCCTCCAACAGTGAGCTCTGGATCATTTCTGCAAACGTAGAGCTGAGGTGAGCAGGGTCTAGTCTGGCGGTCTGGCTCTCCTTGCTTTCTAGCCCCAAATATACCTTCTCTTTACTCAGCCTGCTGATCCCCCAGTGTCCTGAGGGTCCTGGCTGCCTGTGCTAACCTCGAATCCATATAGCCGCTGCCTCTCAGCACTGCTACTAGCCGCCAGATCCTGGCAATCTCTCCTGCCAACAGGGCAGCAGATGCGCAGGGCCAGTTCTAGCACCAACCCACGAACCACTCCCATACTGCCCTCCTCCCCGCTCCCCCTCCATCCTCCCTGAAAAACTTCCTCACCGCTTCTGATGACCTCTCAGCAACTACACGGACATTTCTGCCACTCTCATTAATGAACGGCGAGGGGAATAAATCGAATTCTGTTGTCTTATTTTTTCCTTTTTGACGAACACTCCCGAGCCCCATTCTCAGGCCAGATGTAATTGCCTGGCAGGCTGGTTGGGCACTTGAAGTCGCGAAATGCGCAAAATGTCATTATGGAAAGGCCTCGTATGTGTGTGTTTGTGTGTGCGTGTACAGGGAGAGCGAAGGAGGAAGGACGCCTGTCTGGAGCTCTCACTCGGCAGCCCCCGGGCGTCCTGTTTACTCCGCCGAAGAGAGAAAGAGTCCTTATTGCATTGCGTGATCCGTGTAATTTCATTCCCCACTTGCTATACTTCTCATTACGGCCCTTCTGGCTGGATCTGTGCTCTCTGCAACGTTGCGCTCACCGTAACAGAGAAAGTGTGAGAGAGAGAGAGAGAGAGAGAGACAGAGAGAGAGACATCAACCAGGTGTGCATGAGCTAATGCAACAATAAGCTTCTTCAGCTCTGACGTTCCAAAGACACTCGAGCAAACAAACAAAGGAGGAAAAGCTATCACAGATCCTGCTGGCTGCAATGAATTTGCTATAAATTGCTATAAACCCCTTGGCAGATTCCCCTCACCATCAAAAAATCCATTCAATGTGTGATTCCATGATGGAATTTCAAAAACATATGGTATTTTTTTTTTTTAAAGACTCTAAAACGCTCCAGCGTTTATGCCTGAGGTTGTGCTCTTATGTTAGTGGTGGTTCTGCACTTTTAAACAAGAAAGGACTCTCCACTTTGCAGAATCAGAAGTGAGCAGCTCTCTGTTGATTGTGGGCCACTTACTTCTGTCAGCACTTTCACTTGTGGTAGAAGCTACAGAGCTCCTGTCACTTAACTGGTCACAATCAAAGGCAGTGCGCGTCACACAAACGCCTGTCATCTACCAAGTCCGTCTAGCATGACGAAAAAGCCAATTCACCTGAACAGGAAAAGATCCGGGAATACGAAAAAAAGTAAATTAAAATAAATAATTGCGATCGATTGAATTAGTTTGTGTAGTTCATCGTGAATAATTTGACCCTAAAGAAAGATTTTTCCCATTTTAAAAGCAGTGTATGTTGTTTATATCTCTACAAGTGGACAAAATAAGCCTCATTACAATCTATTCATCATCTAAAATAATTCATCTTGAATCTGAACATAAAATCATGTGAATGCTATGTGAACATCCCTGATGGAACAGTGGCTACATGTTACAACTCCCCCACAACTGTATCCCTTTTGCTCTCATACTACTGTGTTATGCCTTGTTTTGAGGGGAATCAGAGATTTCCGCTTTGTTGTTGTTTTTTTAGCTATTTAGTGAGCTGGTGATTTATCCATAGTGAGCACCATTTATCACCAGGGAGCACTGTCCAGTGTAGTCTAGCGAAGGCGTTCTCTGGTGCTAATGTTACTGATATTGCCACATCAGTGCTGTGTTTTGTAAATGTCATTTTGTAAAACGTCATTTGTAAATGACGCTTCAGACTTCAAAGTATTTTGATGATAAATTCACGATATGGCAGAAGCTGGAAACAACTTTTATCAAAAGAGACTTTAATGGAACTGTATTTTTAAAAAACTCTATTTGAAAGAAAACTACAGAGCCACAGCTACTACTCGCAAAACAGCTGGGCTTCAGGCTGGAACTACGGATCATCTGATGGATCAAACAAAGAAAATGTGTTAACAGTGTTAACAGAATTTGTGCCGTTAATAATTTTTCTGATAACTTGTTATTTGACGCCACTAGAAAAAAGGAATTTGCGTCTAGTAACGGGTAGTGTGTTGATCAAGCTTCATAACATTGTTACTGGACCCCTTATTTTGCTGCCGTTTTACACTAATGATGTGTAGCTACAATATCTGAATAATACATTACAATTATTGCCCTACAATAGAGAAAAAGCAGATAAGCAAGCAAATTACATATTCATTTTTTATTCACTAATGACATTATTTATAATATGGAGGTCCATTAATATTTTTACCAATTAATATGGGGCTCATAAGATAATAATTATAATAATAAATGTGAACTTGAATTCAAGTAGCACCTTTCCTAGCTACACCACTGAACACCTGAAAGAGAACCTGAGTAAAAAAGTACCAACTCTAAAAACTACTGAGTTCCTTATACAACTGCAGTGGAATTTACATCCAGCATTCATCAGCAGGGGAACTGAAGTTTGGCACCATTCATCTCTTTTTTTGCTCAAAAATAAAATGCTAAAGCTCCAAAGTGAGAGGTGTGAGCAACAGCAACACAGTCCAGGTGCTAAACCAACAGAACAGATTGAAATTAAAACAACAACAAAAAAAAAGTGTGAAAATACGAATGTGACAGACTAAAATGGAACTAAGTGAAAAGCAGATTTCTTTCCTACAAAAAACTGATAGCAAACAAAACTATTCTCCATTAATCTCTAAGATTATACAAGTAGTTACTTAGAGTTTAGAGTTTAATTTCAGCAGGAAGAAGTGGTTTTACAGTTGGGTTTGTGTATTTGTATTGTGAGAGCTTTAAATGGGTCATCTGAGCTATGACTCAACATTATTTTCAGTCAATAAAGATGTAACTCACTAGATTGGTTTAATTTTCTCATGGAAGCATATTGGTGTTACTTGTACCACTGTCAGACTTCTGAAAAAAAAAAAGAAAGAAATCTACAACTTTTCCTGCAGCAACAGCAAGGCAAGTAGCCATTCCGCACGCTTTTGGAAGCATTTGAAGACAGGCCAGCCTGTAGGAAATATCCAAACCTACATTTGAAAACTAGCAGCGGGGCTTGAAAGAGCCTCCTTATCTGCGCTGTGCCAAATGTTCAAACTACTCCAGAATTTTTTGAAGTATGCCTGAAGCCAGCAATATTTTCCATTTAAGACTTTGTTGTTAGAGCTTTTTTTTGGGCTAAATCAAATACATAACAAGCCCTAATGTAAGATATAGTGTTATATTCTTCTCACGACATTCATGGACCCTAAGTCGGGTCATTATTTTGAACATACCCACTCCTCTGAATTATGGCTCCTGTTTAGCCTTTTATCCAGCGTTTGAGATATTCTTGTGGGGGTGAGAGGCGGTTATAGATAGGATAAAGTTAATGGTGACAGTGCTAACACATGTTAAGATGATTACGAGGCTGGCAAAAACAGCGCCTGAAGCCGCAACGTTTAAACCCTCCTCTCAAATCTGTCCGTTCGGTTAGCTAAGCCTGCCTGCAGGACGCTCAGCGCATGGATTTTCCGCAAATTGTTACTTCAGTCAAGAGGGGACACAGCCAGCGCTGCTCTTGAAGCTTTTAAATTGTATTTTTTTGTCGTTGTAAAGATGCACCCCGTCCCACTTTTTTGCCTTATTCTTTCTCTCTTTCTTTTATTTTTTTTTGAAAGAAGCCCGAAAGCTTTGGAAAAAAAGCTTTTAAATGCCCTCATCTATTAATCCTGTTTAGCTGGAACTTTCTAGTGTAGTTAGGCCAAGTTCGTCTGACAGTCCACTGCAGGTACAATCGATGTCTGGATCAATATGTCCCGTTCAGCTAAATACAGATTAACAGGTGGCCACTGAGGCAAATGTTTCTAAACAAAGTCTGACATTTAGGTTTAGTGATTTAGTTATCTGCACATCAGCTAACATGGAGTTTGGCTTGGCTTCTGCCCTGGTAACAAAAGCTAATCTCTAATTCGATATAAAATTCATCAGTGGAGAGTGCTGCAGGGTTGCTCAGCATGTCTCGGTGTGTGCGTACGCGAGTGAGTGTGTGAAGTCGCGATCACATACCTCTGCAGCAGGTATGCCTTCAGGTGGACGGCACTGAAGAAGAACTTCCTGTTCAAGAGACACCTCCTTCCCTAAAGGCTCCTGGTCAAACGTTTTCCTGAGATCTGTGAGAAGAAATGAAATATAAGACCTTTTTAGCACTAGTTGTAATGCAGTTTAAGACCATTAACACAACAATGATAAATACTAATAATAACAAAAGACAATGCAACAAGACAAAAGACACCTATTACTGCAGATGGAATCTTGCCAACCATTACATGCGTAATAAGCATCTCTACAGGGGGCAAAATACATGGTTAAATAGGTTAACACTTTTTTTTGGTGTAATAAACTGTGGATTAAAACATTAGTCATCACATAGTACATCCAGTGGCACTACACTGTTACATATTTATGACCTTTTAACCTTTTAAATGGGACCACTGATTTTTCCAAATTTCTTCATAATTCAACCACTGAGGCGCAAACACAGTCATTTAAAGTGGTCTGATGTAAAATGGTGCATTGACTCAGATTTCTTTACTGTAGTGGTGATAGAAACCAGGGGTCACAATGTCTACAATGCAAATATAGCCATTTTATTTACCATCCAGAACAATCAGTAACCCGCTTTTCTGTGATCTGTGTTTTTGAGGTATCAAACCACTCTGAATGACTGTTTACATCTTAACCATTCAACGCAGAAAAAGAAATTCCATTTAAATTAATCTAGTCTATAATCAAAAATTGCGATTATTGATAATATCGCTACCCACACCCAAAACATTATATACACGGTCCGCAGCAGCTTTGACCTACTTTCTACTTTATTTTAGTCTATATGCTATATGTGACAGATTAATGAAAATCTTTATCAAAACGTGAATAATATGTTACTCAGTAACCCAACATCTTTTAAGAACTACCTCATCTGTAATTATACTAAATGTTACCACAAACACGTCCGTTCATGAGCTTCTTTTGCTGCAGATTCGCGGCAACTTGCGTGCTAATAGTGCTCCCTGCTGGAGAAACTGCAGACTGCAAGTGATTTACGAAGCCATGTTCACACGCTTTCCACATTAAAAACATGGCGTTTTCTGTCGTTACAGCAGCGGAATACTTCAACTAACCACCAGGACACTTTTAATCTCTACAGAAAATACTGTACACCAGCCATAGATGAGGTCCAGAGGAACTTTCTCTTCAGGTTAGAGCTAACTTAGCTTCTCTATGCTAACACTCAGTCATTTTAGCTCGTTTTTTTAACGGAGCGAGTCACTTTGAGGTGAGCTGTTATTCCAAAGAATGTCAGCATTCATTTTTGATTCTATTTTATGTAAAGCAAATAAGGGGAATCTGCAGGCAGTTTCTTAACAAACCTCTCTCTCTTTCTCTCTCGCTCTCTCTCTGTGTGAAACTGGCTACTACAGTGCAAGCCTGCACACTTCTTAAACGTGAACCCCAAAATATTTTTCAAGCTGTTTGATGGGAAATTAGTTCTCTCTAATTCTCTCTCAGTTCTTTGACCAAAAAGACAATTACCACCGTTTACACACTGCCATCGGATTACCTGTCCATCATCAACAATATTCGATTACAACTCAAGCCTCAAGCTCAAGCCGACTCCAAATATATCATTCCAACAATTTGCACCATTTTGGCAAAATGAGTTTCAGAGATGTGTTAAAATCTGTCATTTGTGATCCATCATTAGTGCTCAGTGAAAGCTATTCAATTTTGTATCTCTTATTCTCTTAACAGAAAGGCTTGTATTTTAGCAGGTCCGCATTTGATATCAGATTTTATTGATGTGATAATCATTTTAGCCATTACTGTGCAGTCCCAGTAGTAAGACAAACAGCATGAAGAACAGGACAAAAGCTGAGTCCTACAGAGGTTCTTCTGTCATTAAGTGTTGATCATTGGCCATGACAGGGAGGGATCCAATATTTACGTTCCTGTGCCCTTCTCCTCTCAGGTGCTTATAAATCTGTCCACAGCTTCCTCTCCATGTCTGCTACACCTGCTGGAAGAGAGATATTTTTCACTCGGCATGCACTACACTGCACAGTGCCCCCGGTTCCTTGGGTACATATTTGACTTTCAACTCAAATACAACATGTCACCGATATAAGACGGTGGAAAGTACATGCTGATGGGGGGAGCTATTTTTAGTGGGTGCTGTGATGAGTTTTTCTGGCAAGCGGACCATCCTTAATGAGGCGGTGCATGTTGGGCAGACTTTCGAAACAACTCACAAAAAAGAATTTCAAAGAAAAACTAGCTACGGCACACAATTTCAGTGGAAAAGGGAACGCTTTACGATGTCTGATGCCGAGCCCATTCCATACCTGCTTCGACGCGAGGATCTGACGTTTACAATTCTCAGGACGATTCCTCCTGTTTATCTGCTGACACTTTTATTTACTGCGTTTATCGGTGAAGGAAGAATGGGATCAGGCTGACAAATGGTTTCCAACCCGTTTGCCTGACAGCAACTGTAGCACTATTCAATAAGGCTTTCATAAGCCACTAATATCTCTGTCTCTGCTACCGTCCAACAACGATGTTCCAAATGTAAAGCCCTTCAGAGCGAAATGACTGATCAACATTTAGCATGTGACATATTCAGAGCACAGCATTCAACTTATTTTTTGTTTACGTGACAGAATGACACCGTAGAGGGATTAAAGGATGTTGCGCCTGGTGCTATCCGTTCAGAGGCTCATGTAAAAACAGAGGTTAAACAGCCTGAATTACCATGCGGAGTAAATATTTCAGTAGGGACAAAAGCGCTACAGGGGAGTGTTTTGTTTTTTAGCCCATCAACAGGGAGGCAGAATGAACAGCCAGCTCTCTCTCTCGCTCACGCTCTCTCTCTCTCCCTCTCTGCCCATCCAGCATTCAACTGTGCTGGGCTAGCGAGAGAGTGAGGGATTTCACATGCTGCTCTAATAAAAATCCAATATTTCTCTCCTTTCTTGCACTTGATGAAATAGGTGCAAGGCCGGCAGGAGAATACGGCGAGTAGAGAGTCGACTCGGCCAGCCTCGGGCTTCATTAGATATATATTATGTTCTGTAGGGAAAGCGGCATGTCAAGACGAGAGAAGGTAATAACACGACCACTTGGAGCAGAGCAAAGCCTTGTCACCCAGTCACTGCTGGCACCAAACCCCCACACCACTCGTCCCTGCGCTCAATAGAGAGCCTGCGGCAGCTAGTTTAGGACTAAAAAGACGGACTGAAACCAGAGATGCTTTTTCTCAGTTGGAGCCGAGCCAGCGATAGCGAACACTCTTTAGAGATGAAAGCGAGCCACGAGCGCTGAATGAGATAGCGTTAACTGTCTAGAGCTGGATAAGTTTCCCTTTCTTTGGAAAGGTCAGGTTGGATTGAAGGAACTTTAATGAATTGCAGATCGTGGGCTACTAGTGCTGGGCGGTATTGATAAGGTTCAAAATCATAATATTTTCCAAATATATCATGGTATTATGGTATTTGGTGATATTTCAGTGTGCATTAATGAAGTTAATGAAGCCATGCTACCTGAATGAAACTGGTGATCTATACTAAATAATAACTGAAAAACCTGATATAGCTTGTTCTGACATAGCTTGTTCTATTTTCTTCTGTTTACTTCTTTTAAAAATACACCAAAGAGAACCAGTATACTGGTCAAAGTTTCTATTAGGAAATTTTGGTGCCAGTCACGGTGTTTGATAATAATTTGGTTTGCAAAATGGTTAAAATACTAGTCAAATACTGGTGTTAACTTTGTGGCAAAGCTACATTATTTTATTACATATCAATCAAGTGTATCTAAAGTTTCACAGCCTCTCGAGCGCTCGAGTTTTAAACAAAACATTTTCTCCTCTTTCCCGCCAAACTGCAGAACGGAGGGCCTGCATTAGTCCACATTTTTGTTTCACCGCAATGGATAATGTATTTACTAGTCGTGTCACTGAAAAATTATGAGAAGAGTTTACATAGACAAGATCCGAGTGTAACCAATTGTTGTTTGAACAAAGGCATACAAGCTAATTTGCTTTGACTTTTAACACTGTAGCCTAGCCTAACTGTTGGCTACATTTAAACACTCCCATTTCACATTATTTCCTTCAGTATATTCCTACAATCAAGACAAAAGAAAGGCCTATTCGATAGACGGAGTTGGCGACAAAGTTAAATCAAACAGGATCCTTTTTTGTATTAAGTGTCTCGCAGGCTGATGGAGTATAGGCACCCTGAACTTGAGCTTGAAGATCTGTCCTCCTTTAAACAGTAGTAGTTCGGGGTGGCTGAACAGTAGAAAGAGGATTTATTTAGAACATCAAACACTTTTACAGGACGCTGTGTCTGACTTGCAGAGTTTTCACCGGCTAAAGGAAACCCAGATACCAGTAAAGAGGATATATCACCCAACACTATAGGCTACACTTGCATTCACGCAAATACATTGTAAGTGATACTCCAGTTATGCTCAGTAAACCCAAAAACTCCTTGACACCAAACACCTAATCCCTGCCATGATGCTGTGGACACGCTACAGCTGATGTACACACCAGGCCTCTCTCCAATGGGCTGAACCTATCTGAATTAAACCAAGTGCTTGACAGTTGTGCTCATAACAGCATGGAGTCCAGTACAGAAGAAAGGCACGTTTTCAAATAAAACGGACTTCTCGGCACAGGAATCAAAAAAGTGCACTGGAACAAAGTTCGGACGAGAGGCAGATCTGCAACACTAAAGAGAATGCTAATATCCATCTGAACAGTTTAGCAGCCAATCTGTGCCGTTTTAGTTGAAGTGGACGTCTGACTGAGTGTTTGCTGAAGATGAAGGGAGCCTTTCATACATATTTGATAGACGGATAACAGTAATCGCTTTACGATTGATACGATCAGGCTTTTTACAATGCTTACAATTATATTTCAAAGTGTAAAGAAAAAGAGGATTGTTTTTTTCCTAAGCTCAGATAAGGCTATGTTCAGAGGCGAGATTTCGTGCTTCTGGCAAGGCCTCCTGGGGAAAACATAGCCGGGTCCAGTTTGGTCTCCTTGGGGAATGCTATTGGAAGGTTGTCCCATCTTAGCAACTGTGGGATGCCTGCACAGGACTGTTAGAGACATTTTGTGCTAGCATGAAAGCTCAGATCCTGAAATGATTTATTTAAAGTGTTTTTATCATTTTGGACAAATCGTCAGATTTACATGCTGCCTCGAAGGCCTCATTTTTTGGTGTTGGCGGATGGCCAGCATGGGTCACAGCTGTATTCCTTGCTCCCAAAATATGACTGTAGCTGGTGGCCTCATCATCTCGGTGGGGAGATTGACTTCCTTTAGTGTGCTGACAGGGCACTCGCTGCGAAAGCACACTTCACCTGTTCTTGGGTCAGCGAGGGTGCACCCACACCCCCGCACAGATGACTACAGCACTGTCTGCGAATTTGAGCAAGACTAGAAAGAAAAGCAGTAGTCTCATAGAACTGTGGGATTCAATCCCCAATATATGCAGTGAGCTGTGGGGTCTCTGGTTTAGAGCTTAGACCTATTTTGTACAGCACTTGAATGTGGCCAGAAGACATTTGACCCAACCTGACCCTGATGAACAGTGAAGGCTGGAGGACGGTGTCTATTGGCTTGTTTGTGCAGAGTGAGCTAGGATGTGGCAGATCACAACACCAAATTTAGAATAAATCTGCAGCCTGACAAAATTCTGCATAAATTCTGTCCAAACCTGACTGAAGCCCATCTAAATTCTGTCTGGACCAAACTGTAGCCTGACAAAATTCTGTTTGATCACATTTGTAGCTCATCTAAATTCAGTCTAAACTTAAAAAAAACTTAAACTTCTAAAAAAAATCTGTAAATCTTTCTAAAACCCGACCGTGGTCAGATAGAATTCTGTCTGAACCTGACTGTAGCCTGACAAAATTTTGTCTGAAACTGACTGTAGCACATCTAAATTCTGTCCGAACTTGACTGTATTCTGTCCAAACTCAATCACAGTCTGACAAAATTCTGTCCAAACCTGACCAACCGGAGACCCATTGTTTTCAAACAAATATTTGAAGCTCTTCTTCTTTTTTTCTCTATGGGAAAGAGAGCCAAAGGAGGGCCAAGGTGAACAGACACAGAGCAAGCAAATGGGCACTTATAAAAGGTTTGGGGGACACACATAGAGTGAGCTAGAAACAGGACAGGGAAGGTCACATCATCATGCTTAGAATTAAACTGTAGCCCAACAAAATTCTGCCTGAACTTGACTGCAACCCAACTAAATTCTGTCTGAACCTGTCCAACCAGAGACAGAATAAAACTCTGAATTCTTAAGGATGATATCTGTTAGGTTACCTTGTAGTATCAATGATGGTTGTTATCAGACCACTGAAGAGCAAAATTAGAAAAATGAATAGCCAAATTATCAGGTATCCAAAATTATACTCCACTGTGCTTCAGGCATAAATGCAGGCTAAAGTCCGTTAAAGGTGGAAAATGGGATAAAAGATTCCCAAATAAGAAATCTGAACATGATCTGAGTGCGACAAAAAATTGAGACATGATGTCTGAACCCAACCAAACCTAAGGTGAATGGTTGGATGCTGTTGGGTTGGAACAAATATTTCAAGCTTTTTCTGTTGCCAAAGAGGGGACTGAGGTGAACAGACACAGAGGAAGCAAGTGTGCGCTGACGAATGGTGAAGGTTTGGGGACAGCGCCATGCGCAGCGGGACCGCTCAGCTTGTCTGTGCAGAGTGAGCTAGCGACAGGACGCAGCCCTGTGGGTGTCCGTCCACTGTGCGCCTGTCACACACACAACAGCACAAGGTCATTGAAAGAGTGTGTGTGCGCAAGAGAGACAGAATTACAGAGAGAGTGCAGAGAAGTCACTATTGTTCCAACAACTTGCACAAACACTGTCCTCTTTAACTGTGCGGATACAATAGCGATACAAACCGCCACTAAAGGCCTGGATGCACTTTCCATCTGCACACAAAACGGCATGAAGGACAGGTTTCATTTATCCTCATATTAGAGGGAAAAAAGGAGCCATCTTGGACTTTCCATTTGCAACAAGGGGTTTTACGCTGGATGTCAGTACGGATCTAACTCTCTCTCACTCCATTAGCGGAATGCTCCGTTACCAGCTTCTGCTGATGCCCTGTCGCTGAGAATTGCTCTGTTTCTGCAGCTTGAGTCATCCCATGATGCAATCAGAGATTTGTCATGTTAAACCGCAGTGGCGTCCTCTGTCACGTCCGGGCACAAAAAGCCCCCTCCATGGCAAAAGTACCTCTGACAAACACACACACACAAGCACAGCACCTCCATCCACCCAAATGTGTTTGCCCGCTGTCAGCGCAGCACGCATCGGAGGCCATTACTGTAATAACGCGTGGCGGGTCCTACTTTAAAAAACGGCGATGGCGCCTTAGTGAGGCAGCCACGGGACTGCTCAGGGATTGGCACTTTAAACAACTCACTCCAATTACCAGCATTTTCATTCCATTACGGCCTTCCACCAGCGCCCGCCTCCCCCGGGGCCCTCTCCCGCTCCCCCGGACCTGTGTGGGTGGAATTAATTGGTTGTGTTCCGACACATGTGAGCTTGAAACGCCATCGACTGCAAATCGAACGAAGCCCCTTGCCTGTTGCACTTCGTTTTATTTTACTATGCTTTATTTTTATTTTTTTGGATGAAGGCAGTTAGGGACATGGCTGGTGGATTTTACCCAACATTCCTTCATCTCTTAAGTACTAATGGCCTGTCTCTTAGTGAAGCCTGAAACCCCTTCTGAACACAAAGCAACAAAACGCATTTTCCTGTTCTGCATAGAATGAAACCATGAAGCTAAAGATGAAGCTTTTTGGTGCGTCTTTTGAACACTGCACTCCTGCACTTGCTTTCTCTCCATGGAATGATCATTTGAGCATCGACTCATGGCTGGAAGCTGCACTTCTGGCCCGCAATGTCAGCGCTCAACAGTCGTTTTGCATCTTTAACAGGTCTTATTCAGTCCTTTGGTCCCTGAATTATTGACACAAGCATGAGTTGTTGTTGTAGCCTTCAGCTGAGAATGACACATTAGCAATGGTCGAAGCTTGATACCCCCACTTTAGGGCTCGACAAATGCAATCCATATTTTTGCACTGCTCGCGCAGTTTAAAGAAATGCTAGAGGTGAATGATGTTTTGGGGGAATGAGGCGGCGGTGGAAATAAGCAAACAGCAAAACTAGATTTATTATTCACTCTAATGGACAAAATGCATTACAATGCCATTGGTGATATGTAGTGCCACTACACAGAGTTCTTTTGCCATTACAAATTAATGGCAGACGATGTAGAGGACCATTTCCCTTATTTTGGAGCATTTCAGCCTCTGTACTTTCAGGGACATTTGGCTAACAGAAAAGTTTTATCAGATATAAGCCAAGCAATGTGCTGAATAACAAGCTCGACTTCAATTAAAACATACCCAAAGATGCAATTTTCAAGCAGTGCTTCACTTGAACTATATGTGTAGCCTCAGGGATAAAGAGCTCAGACTCCAGCCTTCAATCCATCACTTCTCAACATAAAACGCAGAAATAACAAGTTTACATTGAAAGGCTTCATAAAATAAAGGGGAAAAAAGGCTTTTTTAAATTAAACGTAGCTTGCCGAGATGTGTGTGGAACACATAGAACAAAATGATTACCTTAGCTTTGGAGAACATGGAGTTTGGTGCGTTTTATTACGGATACAGTTTCAGGAGGGAGAAATACCAAAGCTCATTTAATCTGTGTATCTACAGGGGGAAAAATGAAGACAGCTCCTCCCAACAAAAAAAGCAAGCCAGGCAAATTCACAAAGTGGAAGAGCACTTAGTCTCTAAAATACTGCCTCCTAAACTCTGTTTACTTGTTCGGCCCTTGACCTCTTGGGGGGGAGCAGGAGCCGAGAGGAGAAGAGAACGAGGGCTGAGGAGACATTCCTGTGGAGCCACCTCCACTAACCACACAAATCCTTGCGCCTCCCCTCGGCCGGCCTGAGACTCCACAAGTGGGCACATGTGAGGGCAATTACTCTAAGTGGATGTGTTTGGCTACTTGTCATGCTAAATTACACAAGTTTCTGAATTATGGGCTATTTCCATCCTTTTTTTTCCCCTTCCCCCCCCTGCCTCACCTCTTAAATGGTTTGATACTGACGCTGCAAAACAAGGGTTGGCGCAGTTGCTAATCGCTGTGGTGATGCATATAAATGCAAATGGAAGCATTTTGACGTTTTTACCTGCGACACAATAAAAGTCATAACATTTGGGTTGAGGATAAATGGCCAGATATGCATTCTTTTGTGCAAAAGCTGCCAGCGTGAGGCTCCAGACTTTATGACTGAACACTTTCACTTTCAGATGAAGTATTAAGGGCCCTCAAATCCCTCTGGTGTGATTCGGCATTCTGCATTTCCAGCCCTCCTTTAGTTTCCATGGTATACTCCAAAAACCATAAGGGAAAAAGCACACTTCTACACCCACACATACGCTAAAAGACTAAATGCAAACCCTTAATCAGGAAACATACCCTTACTAATACACAAACAGCAAAGAATCGCTCTTAAAAATGAATTTGTGCGTGAGTACGAGGCTGACTCATTCACTCAGACACTGAGAGAGGGGCCATTTTCTCATGTGATTCATTCTGTAATCATTCCACTTGTGCTTTCCTAATTGCACCTCACTTATAATGGAGCAGTGGCAGTAACTGAACAAACTGTCCCTCTCCAAAGGGTCCATTTCTCTCTCTCTCTCTCCTGCTCTCTCTCTCTCCTGTCTTCCTCCTTTATCATATTCTCTCCATCTCTCCCCTATTCTGTCACTCTCTTTCCCTCTCCTGTCTTCTTTCTCAATTCTCCCCATCACTTTGTCTCTATTTCTCTCTCACCGTCATTCTCCCTCTCACTCTCCTCTCTGTCATTCTTTCTTTCTTCTTCTCTTTCTCCCAGGGCACTTAAGTGTGACCCACTGAGTGGGCTGTGAGCTCAGGTAAATCGCCTTTCCGATTTTTGAAAAAAAAAAAAAA
>JAILXH010252446.1:11148-23872 GCA_023558415.1 Piaractus mesopotamicus
GTTGTGTTGAGGAAACACGGCCATGTTCCCTCCTGTGCATTAGGCTAAAACTACAACTTGTTTCACTTAAACACAGCATTGCTGCATTTTCTGAACACGGTGTGATCAAACGGGTCGATTCGTATTTTTTTCGTTTGAGCACAGATGACCGAATTGCACCAGGCAGCAGCAGCGGGAGATTCTGATCTCGTGCAAGAAATTGTGAAAAGAAATAAGTGCAATCCCAACCAGAAGGACAGTGACTGGAACAATAAGACACCTCTGCACTGGGCAGCGGCTAAAGGTAGACTGGACTACTGACACTGTAAACAACCGTCGGCTGTAATGCCTTTATGTCACCATAAAAGATGTCGTTTTCAGGTAATGAGAGGGTCAGTATCACCGTGGAGTGCTTTTCAGTCCTCACTGTATTGCAATATTTTCTTAATTCACATTTTCTTTCATGTCTTCTCAGAAACGGAAGATATTCAAGCAGCCACGACAAACTGTTGAATAATTATAAGCCAATATTTGGAGAATAAATCAGAAGATACCCACTTCCTCACGCACATATATTAATGTTTTCATTGCAGTATTAAAATAAGGTACTTTTTAATGTATGATGCACCTTTCCTGAACAGGATCATGTCTTTTTTAAAATGACAATTTTTTTAAACAAAATCTTTCAAACATGTTTTAAAACAGCAAATGCACAAATTGATTTTTTTTTAAACTGGGTTAAATATTTTGATTTTAGATTCTGTATTTGCAAATTGTTGGCCCACACTTTACAGCGAATCTAACATATTTGACAATATGACTAAATTATTATTTTTAAATATTATTTAAAAAATGACAGAGTGGACCAGCACATGACTTCATAAAAGTAAATATGGCTTATAAGTTTAGCATGTTGATTCAGTGTGTGTGTGTGTGTGTGTTTGCAAGGGAAGCGTTACTACAAAAACACACGCACACAAAATCTGCCTACACCTTGTAAATGAATGATACATCTGTCCTGTCCACTGGCTGACCAGGTGGACATTTTGACCTTCAATCAGTAAAGGGTTTTATTTGAATTTACAAACTTCAAAGCACCATTGGATCCCCATAGACCATAAGCAAGCACAGCAAGTGAAAATATGCCCAGAGGTTTCTTTTCGTTTTATTCCACAGTTCAGGCAATTGATAAAACATTCACCTTTCTGCTAAACAGCTGGTAAAAATAATCTGTATGGTACCCATGGTGTTCACCTGTGCGTTCCATGGTTCCTCTGTGTATGTACCTGTGCTCACCATCGCCCCACAGTGTCAGAATAAAATCACTGCATCACATATTCAGGTGACACACCAAAATAGCTGGTGCTGCACCGGCATAATGTTTGGTAGTTCATGATACTTATAATTACGGAGCCCTGATGATGACATCCCGTATAAATAAAAATAAGTAGTGGCCAGGACTTTGTAAGGCATGGGAATGTGATGATTAAGTCGTGGCCATGACTTAGTAAGGCGTGGGAACGAGATCACGGCTTACTAAATCATGGCCACACATTAGGATCTCTTTCCCACGCTTTACTAAGTCATGTCCACGCATTGGGATCTCGTTCCCACGCTTTACTAAGTCGTGGCCACTACTTATTTTTATTTATACAAGATGTCACCAGCGGGGCTCGGTATATAATAGAATATTTGAACTTGTTTTTT
This sequence comes from Piaractus mesopotamicus, assembly GCA_023558415.1. Lineage (NCBI taxonomy): Eukaryota > Metazoa > Chordata > Actinopteri > Characiformes > Serrasalmidae > Piaractus > Piaractus mesopotamicus. The sequence continues at coordinate 12,835 of JAILXH010252446.1, forward strand.
TTTATTTTTTTTTATTTCCAGCATATGTATGCTGGCAGGGTGGACTATGGGTAGATCAAGTACGCAACCTTAAATACAGAAAATTTTGTAATTGGAAAACTTTACGATTCATCCACCTCAACATTACATTTCTCTCTGAAGACTAGAGAAGACGGTCTTTTCTTAGAGACAGGTATGATGTGATCAGGCAGACAACCATTTAAATGCCTCACAAATGCTACAGAAAATGTAGATGATATGAGTAATGTCTTATAAAAAAAAATGCAATAATGTTTAGTTTGACTTTTTACGCACATTGAAATTTAACTAGAAATACTTGGAAACAATGTAAAAAATATTCTAGGCACCAAATTTTTATTTATTTATTTTAAATATAAACACTTATCATGATGTAAGAAACTTAGAAAGTTTGGGCCTCATTCACCAATATCTTCCCAAGTTTGTTTTTGAGAAAGGTCCTTAAAAACAGATTCATGACGTGTTTTTAAACAGCAGAACTGTTTGGTGCTCTTGAGTGTGTGTAGATTCAGTTCTTAAATAAAAAATAATTCTAAATAAGAAAACATTGGTGAATGTCAGAAGCATACGTGGGCTTTAAGAAGAAATTTCTTCTTAAGAATGATTGGTGAATGAGGCCCATTGTCATTATTTAAATGCAAACTTAAAATGACAAATGGATGGCATATGAGCAGAGCACAGAATGGCACCCACCATTGATACTGACCCAACCGCTTTTTCTATGCTGTTTTTTCCTGTTACAAAACTGAAGCAATGAAAGAATTTGCTTCTGATATGTTTAACCATGTCTTATTTTAGGTCAGACGGAGGTAGTTAGGATACTGATTGAAAATGGAGCAAGATCTTGTCTTAGAACTGATAATGGATGGACACCTGCCCACTTTGCTGCAGAGTCAGGAAAGCTTCCAGTGCTGCGATATTTGCATTCGGTTCGTGCCCCCATAGACATTGAGGACTGCTCCGGAGACAGACCTATCAGGATTGCTGAAATCTATGGGCATAGAGACTGTGTTCAATTCCTTGAAAAGTAAGCTGCCTTTGAAAATGATACACTAAACGTTCAGCTTTTGCATATATTCAGTGAAGAGTGGAATCACTTTAGAAGTTATAACATTAAGGTGCAGCTGTCAATGGTTGTTACAGAGCAGAAACTGAGTGCAGGGACCACCGACGCATGGCACTGCTGAAAGGTCTCCCCCTAGACGAGACTGATGATGACTGGGATGAAGAAAGAAGAGAAGCGGACCAGCAGAAACGGGCAAGGAGTAATAAAAAGTCATGCTTTGTTTCGATGAAAAAGAAGGACAATTGCAAAAGTCCATAAATGCAAGTAAACTGACAGACTCTCTTGGCATTGCAAACAATATTTTAATCATAAAATAAAAAGAAAATAAAAATAAACTCACCACATTGTCCACACAATATCAATCACTTATAATGTAAAAAAGGTAATTTCAGTACAGAATGCTGCATAGTACACCCTTTGCTCATTAAAAGTACCTGTTTCACTGATTTTCTGCATACCTTTCGATAATTAAGTCATTCTGGAGGCACTGCATACGTTTCTTTAAATTCATTATGTGCAAGTTCACTTACATTAATACATAACTTGTGAAAAATAATTATTTACAAATCATGATAATTGCCCCTTTAAGAAGCTTAAACGTTAAGGAAAGTTATAATATTCTAAGTTTAATGACAAGCTGTATTATACATAAATCAATATTTAAAACAACATGCGTTGAAATAAGTAAACATATAGTTTTACATTACAAATGTGATAAGATAAACATACAGAAGTCATACTGGTTCAGAGTCAACGTGCTTACAAAGATAAGCAAGTAAAGTCCTTCCATGTCCCTCGGTTATATGAAATCAGATTGCAGTGTGGAGATATCTTGTCATTTGTCCTAAAAGACAAAACAATTGATGATCCATAATTAAAGCCTAGATGTTAAAAAAAATGTTCATTTTAAATGAATTTTAAAATCCAAAATGATGAGTGAACTATTAGTGCTCTCAAATGGTCAGGAATACACAGTGTATTGTCAGAAGATAATAAATGTTACATACCTTTTCAGAGCAATCCAGCTATTTCGTTTTAGTTGCTGATGTAATCCTTGATGAGCTCTCACTTTTATAGTTCATTGAATGCTGAAATGATAATAATTTTGTCAGTTAAGCTGAGTAATTCTGATAGCTTGTCTAACTGTATATAAAAATGCTTCCACTCTGATTTACCTGTCGTCCAAAGCGCTTCTGCAGTGCATCCCGAACCTTCGCAGAAAATAAGATTCATTTCAATTTTAATAAACATCATAATAGACCTTTTGCGGCAGTCCGCTTTGTTTAACTTTGTTTGTTTTAATTTAAAAGCTGTACATTTGCTACTACTGAGTACTAAACTAGAAAACATGCCTTCTAACCAATTTAGAATTATTACTAATTATTTTCATATTATTTTCTACTACTATCTCAAAAGCCATAGTAGTAAACTACTTTAAAATGCTTAACATTTCAAAACCATGACATTCAATTTACTGGGCTTTAAGTTGCCAATTACTGCTGAACTTCCATCACTTTACTAGCCAGCCAGTAATCATGCTGAACGCCACATGGCTAACAAAAACAAAATGAAAGGCAATACACCATGGCTCTATAATGAGTTTTTGCCAGACAAAACAATTATTCACAGATTGCATGTACTGTGTCTAACTAAGACCTGCCAAAGGTGAGTGAATCCCTTTTAAATAATCTGTTTCTCACTCTCCTCGTCTGCCACAAATAGCCACTCGTGTAATATATGTTCGACACACATTTGGGTGCTGAGTCGAAGTGGGTGAGGGCATGAAAAAAACAACCAAAAAAAAGTGGCCCTAGCATCAGCACCACAACAAATCAGTTGAAAGCCAGTGAATGCTGCAGGGTATTTTGCACACTAATTATATTAGTAACTAAATCAGTAACTTACCTTTTTCTCCCCAAAACATCCCGTGAGGAGTATGAAGAAACCCTGCATGAAAATTGAGTGATTCATTGTATTTATTTGTTTAAGCTAGAAATGCAAATGTAGTCTTATGATACATATAATATATTGTTGAATTAATTCATACCTGAAATGAGTTGAAAAAAGTAAAAGCGTAATTCACAATTTGGGCATAAGGTGCTGTTGTGAGGTCAAGCATCAGCACAAACAGTCCCAAAATCCAGGTTATTCCAAGAGTAGGGGTTAGGAGGACAATTGTTTTAACAATGCTTCGTGCAACCTCCTTTTCATCATGACTGCTTCCTTCTGATAAAGTGGGTTTCAAGATCCTGCTGATAACCACAACCATGGTGAACATGTTCACAAACACAATTATAAAAACAGGAAAAAGAAAGGCATGGATTGACCCCTTCAACGCAGCCTCATATATCAGCCAGCAGGTTTCATCAGAATAGTATGATCCTGTTTTGCCATTGTCGTAAGTGATGAAAGTGACTACTACAATGACTAAAGGACAGATATAGCCAAGAAACAAACACAATCCCAAATATACTTTTTTCCTCAAGTGAACAAAAACAAATATTACTTGGTGTAGGAGCCCCAAACTCAGGCACAGCATCCAGAAAAACGCAGCTAGGAAGCAAAAATGCTTCATAACAGTAAGAGGCAAACACCAATAGGGAGGGCTAGCAGATGGAACAGGAGCTGCGAGAAAACTGCAGTGTGCTATTAACAAACAAACCGTAAGATTGACTAAGACAGTGTGCCTGAAGTGTGCAATGTTTGTCTTTACCACTGCATTCCACACCAAAAAATCAATCACTAAACACAGAGTGAGTGAAACGATTGAGAAACCTAAACCTGCGTAAGTCAGCTCCTCCATGTACTTTAAGTCGATCGGATTTTTAGCCATCAAAATTGTAAAAGCAGACAAATGATCACATTTACAGACATTCTGTTTGAGCACGCCACTCCATTTACAGCCCTCTTCAGACCACTGAGAGTTTATATCATCCCAGTATACACAGTACATTTCATGGTTTGGGAGTCTCTTTTGGTTATACTCTGCTGAGATCTTTGTCTTGTTGTCACCAATAATTAATAATACAGTTTCACTTGGAATAGTTTCTTTATCGTTCAGAGTATTCGGTAACTTGCTACCAAGATTCTTAAATGCAGTTTGCACAGACAAGGTGGATGAGATCTCAGTGACACTGACACCGAAATCACTACTGAATGTTTGTGGGGTCGAAGTGTCAGATTTGTTATATATTATTATTTGTACATTGTCTTGTTGGAGCTGGAACATGTCAGTCATAGGTGTGGTTATTAGATTTGTTTGATGTATGATTCCTTCTACAGCCCTCAAATATTTAAGAGCCAAAGTGTAATTCCCATCATTTCCCACAGGCCTCCAGCTGTCATTTAGACTGTCATTCAAAAGATTGCTTGATGATGACACAAACTCCTGAAACAAAATATAACGATGTTAATTTTACAGGGAGTTTAATGTAAGTATTACAGTGTGTTTAGCTTATATTTTAAAATCACTATTTGAATAGGAAAAGAATTGTTGGTACTTACAGGGAAAACTGTATAATTCCATTTAGATTTCTGTATATTAGATGCATCACACATTCTTTCCAGAACATCCACAGATGCATTAACATTTGCAAAAGTGTTAATTATTTTCTGTTCAGTTGACTGCTTTAAACGATTAAATATAATGTTTGCATTTTTTTCAACAATCCCAAGTCCTCTTTGAAGGTCCTGTTATTTGTTGTTGAGAAGCAGAGATGTACATGATTAAAGTTCTGAACAACAGAGGCAGACTGTTCTGTAGAAAAAGGCTAGCGAGTTAAATTAAAAACTTCTTCATGTGATAAGTAAACTAAATAGGCTACATAAGCAATATTTTACACAAATTCATACTTAAAAACTCATAAAAATAAACTTCTGCCCTTGTTGTGCTTCAGATATTCAGTCTGGCACTATTTGTGCATGTAGACATTGCAAAGCCAAAATTAATAATGTCTTTATTTTTTGGGTGATATATATGTTTTTGTTCCTTGCTGTTTTTTGTCCCAAAAGGTCTCTGTACAAGTCAAGTACAAAAACTGGACTGAAAAGTGTGTCCCAGTGAGAGTAATGCCAGACTGAATTTGTGAAATTTGTTACACATAAGTAGAGGTGTTGTGAAAAAACTGACCATAACATCATTTAAAATATTGCTGAGGTCTCGGTTCACACACTCAGAGATAACGTTCCCCCAGTTCCCACTGATGCCATATCCTGTGCAGCTTCTCTTTTGTAGACCAACAGCAGTAGGGTCACAGATCTTGATAGCAGTGAAATTAGCCTTTGCCAGAGGCCATCCATTATGTGGTTTGCAAACAGTTGAGCTTTCTGGTCCAAAATATGGCATATATTATATTTCATATAATATGTAAGTGTATCTCCTGGCTAAAGAACTGCTATCAATACTTCAATAAATGAACTGTGCAAAGGCCTAACAGTCTATGTTTCCAGCTCTGTATATAAAAAAAGATGAACCAAAGTTTACAGATGTAAACTCTGTTAACACCATTGTATTTATTATACAATATATTTATTTAAACAAAAACAACAACAAAAAACTTACTCTGAATGACAGGAATATGCAGAGTAGCGTTTGTTGTCTGATTTAGTCTGTTCATAAATACACATGTAACATTAACCCATTCCAGGTTTCCACAGGAGTCACCAATAAGACTTGATAAGGCTCGGTAAATCAGTCCATTCTGTAGAGGTTCTTTAAACATAATAGGCATAAGTGCAATAAAAGGTGCTAAGAATATTACACTGTAAATATTTTAGCAGCAATGTGTGTGTATGAATGTATGTGTCTGGTTGTGAGAGGAAATGATTCTTACCTGGTTTATTATTTACAGACATACTTCCATTCCAGGTCACTGTATAGTTTTCTGTGGTGTTAGGAATTATACACCGAACTGTAATGTCAACACTGGTTTGGCTTTTACAGCTTGGAAATTGGGGATCACTGATGATAAAGATTTGAGGCAAAAGAGCTATGTCCAAATACAGACTGGCTCTGTACGTTATGGAGTCAGACTGGCCAGACTTGTAGTCACATGTAAATGTTCCTGTATTTAAATAGAGAACACTGTATCAACTAAATAAATGTAACAAAAATAAAAGTGTTAAATGCACAATATCATCACAAACACTGTAATTTTTTTAGTAACATACCTTTCCAGACTTCTGTAGTTTTACTAATGTACACTGTGCTGTTTTGTGAATTAGAAATCACACTAGCCTCAGTTCCATTTGTAATGTGCTGTGATGGTTGTGCATCTTTTTGGAAGGACCACGTGGGTTTACTTAGTTCCTCTGGTTTACAACATGTGATACTGACATTATTATTATAAGGAATCGGTTGCCGGATTTGAGGTATACTGGTGATTCCTGTAAGCTCCAGAGAGAAAGATGCAATGATTGAGGGTGTGATTTAAACAAATTAATCAAGGAAACACAATTTCCCAGTGAAATTGTGATTGTGAGCGCTTTATTTGACAGGAGTAGAGCATGATCATATTTTTCTCTGGCAGTTCAGCAGTTTGCCTTGCTTGTGAGTAAACACAAGCAGTGCATTAACAGTGCATTAACATCCGACTAAGGCCAATTTTCTTTTCTTTCACCTAGATTAACTGAATATCCATTTATTAACTCTTACTGATACTCGAACACCAAAATTAGTCAGAATGCATATATAGTCTTGGCCAGACAGCTACCGAACTACCATTAGCTAGGAGCTACAAAACACATTTTAAACATGCACACCCAAATATATCAGAAGAAGATTTTCCTAATCTGGCCACAATGTCCATTTAAGTGCAACCATTAAATATTAAAATATTACCTGTTACTATGAGGTTGAATCCGGCACTGTTGTTCTTTTCCAAATGAGTGGTTGTTCGCTCAAACTGAGCCACTTCAAATGGAGCAGTTAGTAGCATCACAAAGTCTCCGATTACACTACCCTTTCTTAAAAAAAAATTTTTTTATTACTTTTTTATATATGTTTTATATCCATGTGATTAGATATGATAGTATGTGTAGTCAATAACTAATGTTACTAATAACTAATTTTTTTATGCACTCACATTCAATGACACCACTGTTCACTGTTTATTACCTGAATCCTGTGATCATCAGTGAGTCAAACCAGCCCAAAGTACTGTAAACAGATTCCAACTAAAAGAGATTAAATTATTAAATAAAGCTTGCCATATTATATGAAATATATGATATTATGGTGTTTGCTCTTTGACATGATGATAATAATTTAAAACTTTTATAACCGTCCTGAATTCAGGCTTTACTATGTTTTGCTCTGCAGTTCTAGTCTGACATGCCTGCCAAAGTGAGCTTTTTTCACATGCTTCTTATAAACTTCAGTTACTGACACCAGAATGCACTGATTCAGAGCCAGAACACTGAGATTGTCTTCAATTTTGTTGTTAAAAAGTTAGAAGAAAACTTTGTTGCTGCCCTGAAAGTTAAAGCTGGCAGGTCATTATATAACAGCTGTTTCACTGCTGAGAGGCTTTTATGCACAGGCCACTAGCAAAGAATGTGTCGTTTTAGTTGTAGCTTATATTATGGCAGTCTTAACGTAATAGTACAGCAGAGTTAGATCGTATAGTTACTTTATAAATGATCTGCTTTGAAGAGTTTTTTAGATTGAGATAGCATTTTTGATAATGATCTTCCTGTTTGAAGGTTAATCCAGTAGCACAGAATAACTTGATGCTCATTAGAAAAAGTGAAAGATCGCAAGTTTAAGGATAATTACATAATAACAGTAACTGACTGAAGGCATATTGATTTCAATTTAATTAACTTGAATATTATTCACTGAATTTCTTATTTAAACTAGACAAATTAGACCTATATTGTTGAGGGCCTATTAAATACAGGTCTGTGCAATATTGTGTCACCACAATATTAACATTTTAGGGACTACAGAGACAACCTCTGTATATATAGTTAAACCCTATATTTTGTTTAATTATGTTTATTTTATGAAAATATGTGATTGAACATTCTATTTTGTCAGTAACAAAGGGGCAGAGACAGGGATGCAGTCTGACTTCCTGCTCTAAATGCAGGGTTGTGGTTAAAATAAGGCTCCACCTACAGACTACTGTTTTTGTATTCATTTACATAAAAATTTACAATCGCATGTTTTGAATAATTATAAAAATAAACCCAAGATAAATCTAAATTTAAGAAAAATGAACAATCATTAATTAAAAAATACATTTTAGGTGTTGTTTTCACAAGTTGAAATTTAGGGGTAAGAGTCTGGGACAGTCACCACCCAATATAAAGTATCTATGATGATTTTGTTTATATTTAGCTTATTACTTTACAGACTGGATGGCAGCAGTATTAGACTAAAATCACAGAGTGAAAAAAAGTGATTTCTGTTGAATTTTGTGTCGAATGTTGAATAATTAATTTGTTTGCAGTGTAATACACACCCGAGTAGTGTATGTCTGGACAAATTCTTTATATTGTTGACTTCCAGGATCAGCAAGGGAACTGGTGAATGGCTCACCAAGAACAGTAAATGATCCATTGACAAAAACTGGAGAAAAACAGATAAAGATTTGTACCTCAGTGGATACTTCTTGTACACTTGTGCAGATTGAGATCTTATACCAACATGCAATGACATGATGTGACAGCCAGACATCTTTTTCAGTCCAGCAGCATTTAGAGCCGCCCAGTAACACTGTCAAACCTTTACCGTCCTACCCTGTCCTTTATTAGCTGTGAGAACATGACTCGCCTGATAGAGGTTCTGTGGCCAACAACATTAGCTCAGGTTTTGACCCGGTCACGAGCTGACTATGAGCTGCCACTGGTTCCTGGGAATATATCATCGTTGCTGATGTTAAGTGAGTATCAAATGAGAGGATTCTACTAGATTATTACTGTTGGTCGAGCTACTGAGTCAGCTGGACAGTGCCATGTCAGCCTTGGCACAGAGCTAATCAATTCCACAGACTTAGCAGTAGCTAATCAGTTTGCAGAACTGCAGCGTCTCCTGAAGGTCCTTCACTCAAGATAATAATCTGACTGCTAGCCATGAACCCTAGTAGTACATACAGCTATCAACAAGATGCCCCTCATACCATGTTTAATACAACCCACACGAATTGCACTCAATGCAAATCTGAAATTTGTCTCCCTGCATTGATATATCAGCCTGAAGTTCTGCTACATTGTGGCCATGAGTACATTGTGCTGGTGGTTAATCTGACATGTTAGGCCTTCAGTTCAAAAGTCATAACCAATGGGAGACATAGCTTATCTGTATCTACCTAGATACCACAGAGAAAAAAAAATTCAGATTTCGATTGGGCATTTTAAGAATTTAACACTTGTTTCCAACCAAATGTTAACTGTGAAATAAGAGTTTAACTACAATTCTTGCAGTTTAAATATAACATAAATAATTATTGTATTAAATGAAAAAATCTGAAAGATACAGATTTGTTTTTTATTTCACAGAAATCTTGTATTTTGCCATGGTGCACAAGCATGTATTACCTTTATTGTTGGAGAGACACATAGCCCTGGGGTTTAGATCATTAAACATGCACTCGTTTTGGTTGCAGCACTGGCTGTAGTTCTGCCGCAGTTCCTCACTCCAACTGTAGCCTGAATTGCAGCTACAGTTCACCTTTCCTGTGATCAGCCTGTGACATTCTACAGTCAGAAGAGAGAAAAAATACATAACTTTAAGCACTATTAACACGTGAACAGCAAAGGCATACATTATACGTTATATTTTTAAAGTCATCTAGTAGGAAAAAGTAAATATTTCTATTAATAAAAATGTGACGAAAAATAGACCAACCTTGAAAAACAATCCCAGCAAGATGAGAATAAACTCTGAACAGGATTTCATTTTGAGGCAGGATTTTCTGAGAAGAGCACAGTCATTCATGTGAGGAAACATGTAAATCAAAAACAGATCATGAAAATCACCATTCTGGTTTAGCTTTGTAAACTAGAATAAAAGCATTAAATTACAAGGTTAAAGCTAGGGAAATTCCACCATTTTTCTGAGATTTCTAATTCAGTTGCAGAGATGTGAAAACCTGGTCACTTCATGCGTCTTGAGTATCTGGATTATATTTGGATAAGGCCAAGCCACATAAAAATGGAGGTGTAAATGCACCCAAGCCAAATTATAAACAGATACAAATCTGATTGCTCATTCCACTTCAGGAAGTGATCTGAGAGGCATTTAAGCCACGTTATAGCAGTGTAAACAGTATAGCATTACAAGCGAAAGTCCTCCCCATGCAGTATATCACTGGGCACGTGATCCGTTGTTGAAAGGAAGATAATCAGAAGATGTACATGTTTGGGGACCAAATGAAACGAAATGCTTAATAGCAATGTGGACATTGCAAAACAAACTGTGTACGAAGAGGCCAAACAGATAAACAAGTGATAATTGGTTGCCACATAACGAGTGGTTTTGCATATTCCATCCCACAGAGCAGCTGGATTTCAGTCCCATTAACCGAGACATATTTGACTACCAGTTGTAAATGCATGTGGCTAAAGTAGTCACATGAAGTGACCAGGTCTAAACGGGGTCCAAGCCATTCAGAGTGGTTTTATGTGAAATGGTTCTACATAGAGAAACTTATTGACTCAAATTTCTTTACAGTGGTGATAGGAACCAGGGGTCATGATGTCTACAGCACATATAGAACTATTTTATTTACTACAGAAAAAACCTACACGTCTTTTGAGTTTTTATATGCACACTGTTAGAAAAAAAGGAACTGTTGTGGTATATTCTTTGTTCATCAAGGTTATGCAAAATATTATGCAATATTTGCTTAACATATTTGTAATAACAATATTAAACCAGAACATTAAAATAAAAAGTCTGAAGATAAGACAGGGTGTTTGGAGTCAATACAACTTAAAAAAAAAAAAAAA
>JAILXH010252454.1:11217-24490 GCA_023558415.1 Piaractus mesopotamicus
AAGTATGTACGGTCTCTAGCCTGATTTGCCACAAAGGCCATCTTGTATGTAAAAAGTACAGATAACATGAACACGTCTAATCTGGACTGTCAACATAGCTATAAGTGCCATAAGGTCACTTTCTACAGACTCAGGAGGAAGAGTAATACCACTTAAATTTGCTGGTAAAGAAGCATTCACTGTGATAAGAGGACCCCCTTATTTATAAATTTCAACCTGTAACTCAACAAATGGATTCGGCAGTCCTTTATTACAAAGTATCAGTTCATCCTTTTTGTCAAATGACTAGAGGAAGACAGGGTAAAATACAACTTTTATGAACCCACCCTCATGAAAGACAGTACATGACATTTACCAAAATATTGAGAGGCATTAAGCAACCTTTGTTTGGTCAATGAGAGTTCCATTTCATCATCAAAAAAGGACAAACAAAAGGTGAGATAGGGGGAGGGTGTGTGAGCAGTCCTTTAAAACACATTCTTAAAAGAATTTAGATGGGTTTGGGGCGATAAGGTGGGGTGGATGGATGAGAAATGGGAGTGGAGGGCAGGACACGTAGACAACATTCAGAGGACCAAATCAGGAAAATGAAGGTGGAAAAAATAAAACTAGTACTCAAATGGGGGGAAAAAAAGAGGGTAAAAAACTGGGATGAGTCAACAGCTTCACCAAAAACAGGGGGGCAGGAAACCAAAAGCACCACAGAGGTGGCGAGAGTGGAAGGCTTAGGATCGAGAGCGAGAGCGACTGTGGCGAGGAGAGTACTGAGGAGACCCTCGGCCACGCCGTGGTGAGTAGCTGCGGCTACGGTTGTTGCTGCGGCTGCGACTCCTGCTGCGGCTGCGGCTCCTGGACCTCGATCTTCCATAGCTGGGGCTGCGCGGACCATCCATTTTCACTCGAATGTATGCAGTTTCCCCCTGAGACACAAAAACTTTCCTCTGAGCACACAGCACAACCAAAATCCAGGCTTGTGTTATTAAAACACTTACCAATTGTTATTCAGTCCTTCAACACAAACATTCAGTCATCTTTTAACCATGCAAGTTTCTTGCTTTTTTTGCCAAGTGGCAGCCTTCAATGAAGGCTATATATGAACACTTAACAGGGTGGGTAGCACAATCATGTCTGACATTGGGATTTGGATACAAAACTATGAAAAGCCTAGTTTGGATTTATCTCCAAATTTAGGAATCTCTATTTCATTAGATGCCATCTGAAATTCTCCAATTCACAATGTCATAAGGTGAGTGGCAAAACAATAGGGATCCATACCCAATCATGTCACACGAGATATGCTTACCTTAAAGAAAATCCAAAGCTAAGACATGTACATCCAAAAGTCCTAACTAAAATCTCAAACCTACCTCATGCGATCGGAACTTAGTGTTATCCAGCTTTCGAACCGCGTAGGTCATGTCTTCTTTGCGCACAAACTCCACCACACCAGTTCCATCTCGGAAAACGTCAGCATAACATACATCACCTGCTTCACGCATGTGATCCTTCAGGTCCTGCCAGCTGCCGCTTGGTGGTAGGCCTGGAATCAACAAAATTGTGTTGCTCATCTCAAGTGGAAGTTGCATTCCTATATACATACCTACACCATCCTCTACCACAGTGTACATAACTAATACATAAGCTAATGTACAACGGCATCAAATGTTGAAATGGTCCACCTAGTGCAGCTCATTTGATGGAGGTTGTGCTCTTACCCGACACAATCACTCTATATTCAGAGCGTCTGGATGGGGGTCCGTATCTGCCCCTGGGTGCCCCTGCTCCAAAACCTCCTCTACCCATACCGCGTCCACTTCTCGGAAACTCCACTCGAAGCCTGTACCCGTCGTAGTCATAGCCGTCCCGAGCATACACAGCATCCTCGGCATCTCTGAAAAACAAGTGACTTTTACAGCGCCTGTAGCAGAGATGAACTTATAAAATCAATTTTGGCTGGAATTAACATCAATTTTAGGTCAAATAAACCCAATCTGACCACCACGTACAGTTTGGGATTAAAATAAAGTTTACTGAGTCTATTAAATCAGAACTATTTAAAGCTACTAAATAAGTGTGGAACTGTTGCTGTTAGCTAGCTAGCCGTAGTAAGAGGCGGGCTCGCGTTAGGTCCATTTCGAACATTACTTGGCCCATTTGTTAACCGTTAACCCACCTGAGCTACTGGAAATGGTCATTAAATAAGAAAGTAAAAGTCTACAATTCCTGTAATAAAGTGGAGCTTTCTATAGCTCTAAGGTGCAAAACTAACCCAGCTAACCAACGTTAGCTTGAGAATAATAACATTTAGCATTAGCTGCTAGCCAGGTAGCGTTAACTAGCCCAGCGTGAGGTTGGCCTAGCTAGCGTTAGCTATCGCGCAAAACACAAACAAGACAGCGAGCGAGATATCCACACCTCACAAAAACGACGAGTAACCGCAGATACAGGTCAAACACAACAAAGGTTAAGTGAAAATGATATTATACAGCTTAACGAACCCAATCTGCACAGCAAACATTGTACTCGTAATCGTAGCCAGCTAGCTAGCTAGCTTAGCTTAGCCCCGAGCACACCGAGCTGAGGGAATTAATTACCTGGGGTCTTCAAACTCCACAAAGGCAAACGGCGGTCCGCCTCGTCGGTTTTTCAAATCGATGTCTCGAATCGCTCCATACTTGTAAAACACATCTTCGACGTCCTTGGTGCGGATATCAGGCGGGAGATTCCCCACATAAATCCGGCAGTCGTTGCTACCAGCGGGGCCTCGGATCACTCCGCCAGACATCTCTGAACAAGAGAGCGCGACTTTCCTGTCGCAAACCAAACAAACGGATTAGTTACGCAAGCTCAGAACTTGCACAAGAAAGATGCTCGCAATGCGCAGCGCACCCAAAAACTAATGTACAATACCTCCAAATAGTAAAACGCTCAGACGCCGCTGTATTGTCCCAACTTTTGTCCGCAGCTCACAGCAGCAGGAACGTGGTCTGCACTCCGCCTGAAAGCAGCTCTTCGCTTCCTCTTCACTAACCGCGCTTCAGTAGTGCGGAGGGATTCCGCACACTGTGGGCATTAAATGCACTACCGTAGACGTACCAGCTTCATCCGAGACAAAAAGTAGTCCGTAAACATCCTTTAGTTACTAAAGGAGAACTCCACCAATTTTTCCAGAAGTTCTGCATAATTAAATGGTGCAGTTGTGAACAAAGTCATTCTGAGTGGTTTGGTGTGAAATGCTCCATTATAGTGAAACTTACAGTCTCAGAATTATTCACATCGGTGGTGATAGGAACCAGACGTCTGAAGAGTTTAACGCTGAAAGTTACTACAGGAAATGGTTATGAATGCGCTGCGGATGTCTGCAATATCGTTTTACGACAGTTTTGTGATAAAGTTTTGATTTAAAACGTCTTGTTATTCCTTTGGTTTAATTCATTCATGGCAGAGTTGTTCATGCAGGACATTGTAATACAAAATAGTCCCAAATAAAAAACATTTTTTTTAAACTGTTAAACTATTTTACTAACATCAGCTTTACATATAAAAATTCAGTAGAGTGTAGGTTCACTTGTAGTTTTGGGTAGTAAATAAAATGGATATATTTGTGTTGTAGACATTGTGACCCCTGGTTCCCATCACCACCACTGTAAAGAAAACAGAGTCTGTTTCTCTACAATAAACAATTCCTCATTAAACCACTCTGAATGACCTTGTTTACAATTATGCAAATATGTTGAAATATCCGTAGAATTCTCCTTTAATTTTGGGTCGTTTTATGTTTTGTTGTTAATAAATGCGCTGGCGTGCATTTATTTATCCATTTGGTGGGGAATTGCAGACAATAGCTTATGCTAACAACTAGTTCATATTCCTGTTTATTTTGTAATGAAATTAGCTACATAATCAACATTTAATAAAAAATAATAAAAGAAAATCAAACTTTCCTTGGAGTAGCTGATGTCGTATCATATTTATATGATCTACTTTTCAAAATGTAGCTAACTAATGAAAGAAAAAACAGATCTTGAGGATATAATGACTGATTTATTGAGATAAAAAGCTAATAGCTAGTAGCTGATATAGCATGAGCTTCACTGTGATTGTGTATTTGCGGCCTACTGAGGCGAACTAGGCTACAGATAGTATCGCTAATGCGGTGTTTGTAGGAACAGGCCTGATGATTAGCAAAGACATACTGCACAAAGGTAGTTGCGTCAGACACTTTGCATTATTTTCACATTTTATTCACTTCTGTTTTATAAGTATACAACAATTGCTCTGTTTTTTTTTTCACACTGGATACCACAACACTTACCAAAAGTACACAGTTAGCAGGTACTTAGCATAGTCTCTCTCCATGAATGCAGTCCACCACATCAAAAGTTTCAGTAAAGCACTGCAGTTATGAAAGGCTGGATCACACAAGCATGACACAAGTTAGACCCCCTCTAACAAATCTCAAATCTATAGAGAAAACTCATTTTGTCGGTTGCGGGACATGAATTGCTATTGCATAGTCATTCAATCTATATGATGCTCATTTTCTCTGTTTTGAGCTTATAAATGAATCATAACTTATAAGCTTCATCTTAAATTGACTCTGAAGCTATAAGAAGCTACATACTCTTTTTATTTGTTATTATTCAGCAGTAGAGAGAACATGACAACATTTATTTTTACTGGATGAAAAGAGTGTAGTCCTCTCAAATGTCAGCTCATACACTGATTTAGTTTGAACATTATCTGTATACAACAGCGACGTCTTGAATCTAAGATACAGCTCGAAGGAATATATACCTGCATTAAATTCATTTCTATGGCAGTGGAATTGGCTATATCTCAGGAAACACCGAAGGATAACATCTGGTAGCATTTCAGTATGCGTGGCTAGAGAGGTAATGGGAGAGGCCAGTGGCTCCGCTGCTGTCTCCACCTCCAGAGTACTTCCCCTGAGCTGCCAGACTGTTGATCTGAAGAAGCAGAAGAAAAATGTCAGAATGAGATTGAAAGCAAACAAAGAATAGGTTTTTTTGGGATTTGCAGCCCATAGATGATCTTTTATTTTGCAGGGAGTGCACTGACCAACATTGCCGTTGCAATATTAGAGTAACTTATTTATCTCATTTATAAATTTATCACAGTTAACTGTAGTTATCTGTAGTCCTGGGCCTTGTGTAGACATATTGACCTGAAGTTTATTAGGTAAATCCTGGACTAAACAAGACTAAATACAAATGCAGGGCACTCAGGGCACCCAGACATACAGGGCCAAGTTAATAAATTAGTTATTAGCTCGTGGGACTGGACTACTGCCCTTGTTGCTCTCACTTTCCTGCTTGCTTTCTTGCTCTGTCAAATACAAGATTTACAAGAAAAAAAAAGTAGGATTATGTTTTTTCCCTAAATCTTGACAGCAGTAATATCACTGTCTTTTATACTAAACCTAAATGCTTGCTTCATAATTGAACCCAATTTGTAAAACAATGTCAGTGTTCCATGTCTCATGATTAACTCATGAGTTGGAATTCTTGGAAAGAAAAAATTTTGCTTCAACCTAATTTATAAAACAACACAATGGAATTATGAGCTGGAATTCTTGGAAACTACAATCCTTGCTTCAACCCAGTTTGTAAAACAATGTGTGATGTAATCTGAGTTGGAATTCTTGAAAACTGGAATCCTCACTTCGATCCAATCTGTAAAACAATGTGATGGATTCACGAATTGTAAGTCCTGCATGGTATTCAGGGAAACTGGAATTCGTATTTGAACCCAATTTGTTAAACAATAAAATGGAATTATGAGTTGGAATTCTTGCTTGGAATTCTTAGAAATTGGAATCCTCACTTCAACCCAGCCTGTAAAACAACATGAAACACAAACTGGAATTCTTGCATGGAATTCATGGAAACTGGAATATGTGTTTGTACCCAATTTGTAAACAATTAGATGGAATAATGAGTTGAAATCCTCGCTTCAACCCAATTTGTAAAACAACGTGTGATGGATTCACGAATTGGAATTTCTACATGGAATTCAGGGAAACTGGAATTAGTATTTGAACCCAAACAATGAAATGGAATAATGAGTTGAAATTCTTGCTTGGAATTCTTGGAAACTAAAATTCTTGCTTGAACCCGATTTGTAAAACAATGGGGTTGAAACATGAGTTGGAATTCTTGAAAACTAGAATCCTTGCTTCGACCCAATCTGTAAAACGTCAAGATGGAATTATGAGTTGGAATTCCTGCTCGGAATTCTTAAAAACTGGAATCCATGTTTGAACCCAATATGTAAAACAATGAGATGGAATCATGAAAAGAATATAAAGCCTGCCTGTCTCTACTTATAGAAGCTGTTTTAGGTTTTTCAGTATGTTTTATTAAAATTGTACGTATTGCACAGATCATGATGAGACTCAACAGAACATGCCTCTGCACGTTTGATGAACTCCTCAGTGGCAGCACTTTGATTCTCTCTCTGGCCGCGCCAGGTTTTCAGGGCAGAGGCCTGCAGGGCTCGCCCAAAAGAGAAGGTGAGCGCCCAGGGCTTCACCAGCGGGCAGTTGTTGATGGCGTTTAAGTTGAGGGAAGCCTCTTCTTCACTTTGGCCTCCAGAGAGGAAGGTCACTCCTGGAAGCAGAAGTTATTCAGCATCACATGCTTAAAACATCTTAAAAAAAAATTCGCAGTGAACCAGAGACCAGTGTAACCATGCTCAGCGACGTAATCGCACCTGTGACCGCAGGAGGGACGGTCCGACGTAGGGCAGTGACTGTTGCCATGGCAACCTCCTCAGCGCTGAATTTGGTGGGGCAGCCATGTCCAGGTGTCACCATGTTGGGCTTAAGCAGGGTTCCCTCCAAATACACATGATGATCAAACATGGCCTTGTAGACTGCTGCGAGCACCTGGAGAATGCATATGGAGCATATACAATGGCTTTAATGATCTTTACCCTGTGTCACGTGGAACAGCGACATTAATGATGGATTGACACCAACCCTCTCTGTAACAAATTGGCAGCGTTTCAGGTCATGATCTCCATCAGGCAGGATCTCAGGTTCCACTATGGGTACAATCCCATGCTGGAGGAAAATTGGAAATATTACCCATCTGTCCATTTTTCAAGCCAAAAAAACAAAACTTAACTGCGTTAACAACATTAACTGGATTCATACTTTACCTGTTGGCAGATGCTAGCATACCGAGCAAGGACATTTGCATTTTCTGTAATGCACAGTTGAGATGGGGTGGTGTCACTGATCTTCATGACACAGCGCCACTTTGCGAAATCAGCTCCATCCTTCTTATACTGAGCACATCGCTCCGACAGTCCATCCAGCCCTGCAGAGCACATCCATTTAGAGCTTTAGTCAGAGCTAACAGCTGAGCTAACTGAAGCAATGGCAATGTGGAGAAGTACTGTACCAGTGGAAAATGCAGTATCAGATATCAGAGGAGAAAAAGAAGTCACCTGTAACAAATCTAGTCTGAAATACCACTTGCTTACTCTGTGTGATGTCATGGCAGCTGTGATAGCTATGTATCTCTTCCTGTGGGGTAACAGTGTGTTTGAGCCTAAAATAGTTCATTTTAAATCACTCACAAATTTCCCAGGGCAGATTGTTTGAAATATTTTCAGCTTCTACATCTGATTACCTCATCTATCAGTGATTGGAGTTTCAGCAGGGAGTTAATCAGCCTTGAAGTGTTTTGTAGTTTTGTAGTTTTTGTAGTAACTCCACCAATTTTTCACAATTTCTGCGTCATTTAAATGGTTAACATGTCAACAAAATCATTCAGAGTGGTTTCGTGTGGAAGATTCTAGAATCTTTGGACCCTCATGTGGACTTATGTAGAAAATCTATCCTAAAATCCTTTGTATGTTGGCCAGCTGTGTGACATCTAAATGCATGACTGCCAATATTGAATAATGTTCAATTAAAATTCTCATTTTAAAGCTTATTAGTTAAAAAAAAAATAGTGGATCTGTACCGGCTGATACTCAAGATTTCTAAATTGGTATCAGAAAAGAAAAGTAGCATCATGCCATCTAAACTTAGAAGTAGATAGATAATGAAGTCTTTGACTGACCTTGTGTAGTAGTTTCACCATTAGTCCCAGGCAGGGGAACTACTCCTTTATCGACCTTTGGGACAAAATAAAGATAATAAAGGTGACGTACTCAAGTTTGACTTCTTTTTCTTCAGCATGTAATCATCTATAGAGATCAAATTGTTGTTCAGAGAACACGTTTGGAAAGCTTTACTCAATGCTGTTCTGTTCATGAACCTAAAATTTTGCTAAATTTTTAAACACTAACATTTAAAAGTTTGGAATCACTTGCCATATTAATGATACTATGTTGATTTGAACATCACAAATTTTCCACCAAAAGGTACTTTTAGATGTTTCATTCAATATTTTAAGAATTCAGTGAACAAGAAGTTGTTCAATTCTAAAAAACATGCTGTAATAATCATTTAAAAAGATTTTTAATGATAGTTATCTGTCTTGAGATTCTCTACTTTTGAAATGTGATGGTTTCTGGATGTTACTTGTATTCTAACTTCATTCTCAATATTATACATCATTCTGGACATACTAACACATAGGGCTATTATATTAGTATAATTTTAGACACTTATCTACAACAATTTTTTTTGTATCAATAAAAACAGTGATTGCTAACACTACTGTAGTTATATCATCAATTAACATCTCACGGTACCTATTAGATTTTCTTTATCTAATGTTTTGTTCAGCCCCATGTTACCAAAAGACATGATCATATGATACATCAAGTGATAAAAACCCCCTTTTTAACCATATGGTTTGATCAATTTGAAATATTCATTCACTTTGCTGATAAATATAGAACATATCAACCAAAAGAAATTCAGTAATTTCCTGGCATTTTTACCACTAGTGTCACATGCAATGCAACATATAATGTTAAAAAAGAAGGAAAATGTTACAATGAGACAGAAAGCCAGTAACAAGTCAATGCTGCATTTCAAATCAAGTTTTATTATCTGTTTATTTGCCTGAAAAAGTGGAAAAAGGCCTTGTCCTAAACTCGGCTTAGACATCACATACCTTGATACCAATAGTGATTCCTTTATCTTTTATCATTTTAACGAAAGGAACACCGTCATCTGAGTTCTGGTAGAGCGTTTCGTGGAAGAAGATGACTCCACCAATGCAGTTATCAATGCGGTCGTCTGCGGTGAAGAGGACTTGGCGGTACAGGCGGCGGTTCTCCTCTGTGTTCTCCACTCCTATCTGGTTCAGACGCTTGCCCATGCTGCCTGTTGCACCATTCACAAAGATCAAACACAGAATAAGCCAGTGAGCTCCGAGAGCAGTGGTCACCAAGCCCTCTCCAGAACATCTGGACACCTTATCTGCAGTTCCAACTTAGCTATATCACACCTGACCCAACTAATCAACAACTTCTGAGAAGATTGATTACAATCAAGTAGGCAATTAGTTAAATAGGGTGTAGCAGATTAGGGCTCAAACGTATCTCTGCAGGATCTGCTGGATCTGCAGAAAAAACGTTGGGGGCCACTTTCATGAAACGTCTAATCAGACTTCATTCTGAAGAAGCACTCTTAAAAATAAAGGTGGCTCTTTGGAGTGATGCCAAAGAAGAACCACTTTTGGTGCCCTAAGGAACCTCTGGTGCCCTAAAAAAGCTTCCATACCAATTAAAAGTTTTTTCTAGCAATCCAGGAACCGCTTAGGTTTTAAGAACGTAGGTAAAGAACCTTTATCACTGACTGAATGGATTGAGAGGTTGCACTAACCCACTGACTCATCAGCTGCTAGAATGCCTTTCCCAGGAGCCACAATGCGCAGAGCTATCTCATGCAGCTCCTTCTTCTGCTCCGTGGTGAGCGTAGGAAACTGGTGGGTCATTCTACAGGTCAGTCACAACCTAAGGACAGTACAGTGATTGTATAGTGAAAATAAAGTAGGCAGTATGGGGGTGTGCAGTTTTCTCCTGAACAGCACCAGTGAATGAGAAGCCAGACAACTGAAGGACACTGTGAGATACAAAAGGAAAATAGGCTGAAGAGAGTCGCCAATACATTTTAAAACATGAAAACTTGATGGCAAACAGTATTGAGTCTGATTTCTGAAAGAACGTCCGGAGACTTCAGTGCAGTGATCGAGCTGCTGAAATGCCTTATCATTGTTAAACCAAGTCAAAAACACATTTCTGAAAGCCCTGCTGGTCTTTCTCAGATCTACTGAAAATCACTAAGCATTATCTGTCATAGTAGTACAACAGACCTCAGCAGCTGTGTCTATTATCTATTGTGCTTTGTCTATTATCTTTGTCTACTAACTACACACATGCCTGCACATTAGCTAATAGTAATAAGAATTAAGCTGATTTTGAGTGTGTCGTTATACTCTCAGCAACTGTTTAATGTTTAAATTCTACTACCAGATTAGGGGTGGAAAAATTGGCGCTGGCTGAATATTGAATACACTGTCCTAAATGTCTTCAGTAGCGTATATCATTACAATACATAACAAAGCATTCAGAATACACCTTAATCAGGCACATGGGGAATTGCTGTTGCAATTTGTACTTCATTTACACTAATCCTCTCTGTTACTGGTCAATATGTTTCATGAAAAATTTGCAAAATTGATGCTAAGCTAATCATTCACAAACATGTCCACTATTGAGGAAATGTAAAGTTCAGTTCATCCTCAAAAGAGCTCAGTAACACTGAAGGAATAACTGATCATCACACTGATTTATCAGTCTACTCAGGCTTTAGCAGAGCTCAGTAACACTGAGATTAATAACTGATCATCATATTGATTTATTCAGTCTACTCAGGCAGTAGCACTAACCTCTGTGTTCGTAAAGAAGAGTGCCATGTGATGATGGTGCTTCGTTTTGAGTGGTACGTATTCTAAACGTATTCTACTATAAGTGGAACAAGTAACTGTATTCTGAATACTGCCTTTACAAATGTAAATGTGTACAGATTTCTGTTTTCTGAATACGTGTATTCTGTTACAGCCCAACCCTGTTTACTACATATCCTAAATAAAATTAATACACATCAAGTGCATTAATTATATTAACAACAAATCACCTTCATGTAAAGTTTCTTATCTAATGCCAAGTGGCCCAACAAGTGCTGTTATACTGAAAACATTCATTTTTCTTAATTCAAATGTGTTCACTGGTTCCATGTGAATTGCTAAAAGTAAGTACACTGTAAGACAGTCATCGTGTTTCAATGCAGTTTAATCGCTTAGAACCAAGTAATAGCTTGTCAGCATGAAAAATTAAACTCTAAAAAAGAAATATCAAACTCTAAATGTAGTTAGCTTAAAGGCTGCTGATGTCTGTGTAGAACAGCTTGACTAACCAAATGCATAGAAATTATCTCTGCAAATGAAAAGCAAATTAAAAATCAGAGCTACTCACCGAGTGAGATAACAGAGCAGAAGATGCTCAGACTCGCTCCAACAGACCTGACGAGGAGTGACTGTCTTTCTGACAGAGACATTGTCCCACTTCTTTATGATGGTGCCGTCCCACAGGAGACTGACACCTGTAGGGCGGAGCCTAACATCATGACCTCGTTAAGTTTTTGGTAAAGACCATGGAAGGGCGCACCTCTAACCCGCTTTAATTCGATCTGGGTATTGCTATTATTGTTGCAATAGGGCCACACCTAACACGTACAACAATAAGAAGGTGGCTGATTGAAGGGTACTCAACCTCATTTTTTTCAGTTTTTCAACCTAATTTCTATCTGCTGTATCTGTGACGTGTGGTTGGTAACAAGAGACACTCATTTCTAGGCATTTCTCAGTGTTTATGAAACCTTTTTACCACAAACTCACTTATAAGACAAGCCTAAAGGCAGGTGCTTCTGTTATAAGTGTGTTTTGAGTCAATAGGTTTTCTAGTCTTTTCTAACTCCAGCGTTGATTGTCTGTTGCAGATCAACGCTGCAAATCAAAATACTGGAGTGTTTCTTTAATAAACATGGCAATTTCAAACATTATAACATTCAAACGAATTTATAATAAGGCATTTGGTGGGTAGTGCAGGCAAATATATCAGCTTTCAGGGATAAATCCGTTTAGGTCACTGACGAGGCTTAATATATATCTGAAAAACAGGCCTGCAAAGTAAAATAAGTAAAATAACGCTAAAAAAGAACCCAGATGGCAGCAGATAATTCAGGAAAATAGTAATGAGTGCAAAGAAAAGTGATGCAGACCCCTGTGACATCAGTCCCATTCAATCCACATGTGACACTGTTGAATTGCTATTAATGATATAATTAGATCACATTTGCTTCACGCAAATCCAGAAAAATCTCTCGGTGGTTGCTGCCTGAAGACCCTCAGGATCGTTAGAAGTCTCAGAGCAACAGAGATTCGACAAAGCAAATGATTTCTAGGCTTATACAGGTGACTGGAATTTTCCAGTAAGTCTGTGATCCAGTTTTCAAGGACAAAAAAGTATCACTGTTAGACAATCTAAGTGATAAAAATGGAGCCTCTGCTGCGAAATGGCCCGAATCGTACTGTATGCCAGATGTGGGCAAATAACTAGCTTTGGGCCGCCCATCTTTAAAGATGAGCCTCAGTCTGAAAGTGTAAATTTGGATAATTTAAAAGGCCTAAAACTGGAGTTTAATATATTGTTTGCTGTCTTATGAAGTATTCTGTAGCGCAGCATCTCATTCCTCAGTCTCATCTGTCTGACAGAATTCATAGTTTTATATCGTTCAGTTGTTTTGGTTCATCGGCATACTCTGACTACAACACCCAGCATGCATTGTGGTAATACTCCATGTAAACATTGAGAATCCCTGTGGTGTCCACCAGTCCTCACTGCTAGCCTAACCACTGATCTGATAAATGCATACAAGCTAACAAAACTGTAAAGAAAACTGTGAGTCTATCTTCACTGAGCACACAATGGACACCAGGGCAATGTTTTTAACCTTTCAGCCTGAGAAATGAAAGCCAATCTGAGGTAAGGTTTATTTAGCCTGGTAACCTTGCTTTACTTTAGCATTTATTTTGTTGTCCTCCTAGTCTGACAGGTCGTTTTTTGTCATTCGGGGTTTTTTTGTTTTAACCCTTTCAGCTAGAGAAAAGAAGCTAAGCTGAGGTAAGGTTTATTTAGCCAGGTATCCTTGCTAACTTTAGCATTTAGCTTGTTCTTTTTCTGTATTTGCCAGCTAATTGGGGGGGGGGGTGTCAAACAGCCC
>JAILXH010252593.1:4885-16610 GCA_023558415.1 Piaractus mesopotamicus
AACAAGCATGATGATTATATTAAATAGAAAATCATAGAAGGCCCCGAGGGTTCCCCACTGGTGTTTTACCTGAGACTTGTTCTGTCCGATGTCTCAAACCTGAAGCTGGGGTCTGAGGGTGTCCTAAAATGTACACTGTACCATACAGACAGATTTTTATAAGGGCATGATATTTGCCTGCAGCACAAAGCACGTTCAACGACCCTAGCTGTGTGTAACAGCTGTATTTCAAGAATAATCTCATCTATGTTAGGCACAACAAATGTAGTATTAATGTAGTACATCACATCACCCAATGTTTAAATGAGGAATTAGGTTAATGTGTGAGAATACTAGCATAGTTTGCATGTGGTCTGACATTGATATTTGTTTCTGGCTAGTTGCTGCTGTGAAATGGCTGCTTCCACAGCAAATGTTTGGCTAAAGAGACTACGTGCCAGTCCTTCTGCCAACCTAGCTCAGAATACTACTGCAAGCTCTCACACTGTATGTGAGCAGTGTGCATTTAACTGATATAATGACCAGGTCATAATGTTGCCGCCATGAACATGCCCCGGATTCGTTTAGACTTTTACATAGTTCCCATTTAGCCAGCTTTCTTTTTATTTCGTCCATAGCAAACAGCTAGGCACACATACTAGACTAGATTAACATGCAAGAGACAAAATGTGTGAGCGTGCGCAAAATTTATGTAGGCATGGACCTTCAAATTTAAACAAATGTACTACATAAGAAAACGAATCCGAGTGTGTTGTTGTATGTGAAAAATTGGCCCAAATTCAGCCTGAAACCTGCTTACTACTCTGTCAGGCCTAAATTGGCCTGGGTTAGGTAGCAGACCTCTAATGCAGATGGGTATACAAGTACTCCCCAAAGGCTTTTGGTTCCATGCCGATAGATGAATTTCCATTTGTCACTTTGCAACTTTTGGAAAAGACGGCAACCTGTAGGGTAAATCTAATCACTGGTTGAGAGCCTTCCACACTTTATTTCTGTGTAAGGAACTTCTATGGTTCTTGTTCATTGCTAAGGGCTAGCAGGACTCTGTTATTGTACCCGTCAAAGTGGAACAACTTGACCCTCACTCTAGCACGTCCATGACCTTCTGGATGAAGCATAATGGATGGACGGACGTTTGGTTCTTTATTTAGAGCTCGCAGGCTTATCTACTCATGACCCCTTGTCTGTCACACCCAATATAAGTGCTGCCCAGCGAGCCATTTGAACCCGAGACTGCCGCAGGGCGTAAATCAACGTCTAGCCGTCCTTGACTCTGGTGCAAATGCATCCCACTGAGAGCCGCAGTGGGCCGGCCGCAATGCACGTTGATTGATGCCTGAAGGGGCTCTGCGTAGCTTGTTTCGGAGCGCCGTCCCTAAATCCTAAACCCCCAACCGCTAGCTGCCTGACCCTGAGGAGAAGGTTCCTAAGAAGAGGTCAACTTGTCAAATCCACACATCCAGTGCCACGTCGTTAAGCTAGGCTCTTGTATCCTCTATGGTTAATCCATTAGGCTTAGCTATATAACAGAGAATGTGGTTTGGGAACTTGAAAAGACACCAAAGACCACACGTACCCGAGACCTAAAGAGCTATAACTCTATCTTAGCCTAGAGAGAGCTGAGATAGTTTGAAAGGACAACAGATTTATGATATATCAATGTTTAGGGCAAAGTTAGTTGACAGCTCAGTAACAGTAGTATTGCACGTCTATAATGCCGCATTCTTCAAGGTTCCTCAATGCTTTTTTGACTTGTATGTTGATGTATGATTTTTAAGAAAAACCTTCAACTGAAATGGAACTTTTACATTGTACGGAGGTTCTTCAAACTTTAAAAAGTGTCTTCACTTCAGTGCCCTGTCATGCCGTTTCACGCTGGTGCGGACCCGTGAGACCAGTTACGGTGTTTTTCCATTCATCTGCTGAACAGGAACCAGGAAATACTGAAGATAACTAGCTTTACACAAAAGAGTGGCTAACTGCCAACAGCCTAATATCTACACACACGTCTTTATCCTCTAAACGGGTGTTATTTGAGCATCAGTTAGCTATGGAAACTGAGCCTGTACTGCACTGGGTGGCACATGTACCGTGCAAACTACACCAGCATCAGCATATCCCTGCAGAGTACTGCTCAAAGCACCACAGAACAATTCTGTTTTCTGTCACTTCAACACCAGACATTCGAGGATGTATGTCAGGCTGACTGACCAGCATACCAGCATCAAAACCCAACATATGCTGCTTTTGGTGGTGATCAGCATGTCAACTTCCATTGCTGACTGACCAGCGCACCAGCATCTGAAACACAACATATCGCTACAACATGTACTCATTCCTCTTAGCAGTGCTGTTTAACATTTTCAATTGTTATTCGATTGAAGTTTGGACTTTTATTTAGTGGTGGATTTAAAGTCGTGCACTACTTTTATTTATCTGGCATCTGTATGAGCAAACTGAACTTCTTTGATTGTTTTCAGGTTTGAAATAACATAAGATGCTGTGGCACATTACCGACTTACACGTAGGACCAATTAGCGAATAGCTATGCCGTCACGTCATCCCAACACACGGTTCTGTGGCCCTGAACATGGTTAGCTAGCCACGTCGAGAAAACCTTGTTGAGGCCGGTTTTTAAGTGTTCCATATATATGTAAATGAGCTCTGTTCTGACTGGTTGCCCTGTGTTGCGCCTCTTCGAAAACAAGTCACAACTAAGACACTGCTCATACCTTTAGGTTCTCAAAATAGGTTGAAATATGTTGGTCTTCATCACAAAAACAATACATTCAAAACTGGACAGTTTTGTTTCCATATATGGACTGTATTTTGATCACTTCAGTTCTTAGTGATACAGGCCCCTTGTCCATTGGAAAGTTCTTTAGGGTACCAAAAGTTGTTCTACTATGGCACACGGAACGCACGGTGACTCATTTTTTTTGTCTTGCATCTGATTACAGTACTGAGAACCTAAATCACATCTCTGTCTGTGCAACCAAGCGTGTTTTAAGTTATAGCTCCAGCAGGGCTGAGTATCATCATTTGAATGCTTTTTGTTTGATAACGCTCAGGCGCTCCTCTGCTCAAGCATTTCAGGGCACATCTGAAAATCATAGAGCTCAGTGCTCCACATGGTTTTGATAAGTCCCAATGTGAGCAGCAGTCTCCGAGGGAGGCTTTCGCCCCACCACTGTTTTGAAAACCCTGTTCTATGTAAGCCCTAATGCAGATTTACAGAGTGTGGCCTGCGCCTTCATGACTTGCATGTACCGTACACAAATTTAACGGTTAAAATGAAATGAGTGGAGATGAAACGCATTCACGTTGTCGCCCCAATCAAAGGTGCTCCATCATTATTGTACAAATGTTCCTTTGATAAGAGATTTTATGGCAATTGGGACGTAAATGGCTGCTAAGTATAGGGCAACCACAACATTTTCTGGAGCAGAGAGCCTTGATTTATTAGAGTAGCTGTACTATCAAATCTCATTACTGATGTTTCAAGATTGCACTTAACCCTTTTGGATAATTGCGTACGGTGTTTTACTTGCAAAGAGCTCAAGCCAATTATCTAAACTGTTGTTTCTGCATCAGATTGCAGTCTCCTGATGTAATATTTTAGCTACACATCAATAGGAGGCGAAGTATGATTTATCATTTTCAATTACAAAGCAATTTTCATTACTTTTGTAACAATATTGTTTCTAAATATTGAACAAAAAGGTATCATTATGTCCCCATTAATTCCAGTCACAGGCACATTTCGTTTGTACTACACATACGCGCACTCAATGTTTATGGATCCCTTCCAGCTTCAAAATCAAGCACAAAGCATGCCAGAGATCAGCAGGATTAGGTATTTGGTTCAAGCAGAACCAACAAAGGACAATAAAGCAAAGGATTTGGGGATTTCAGGGGGCAAGCTTTTTTTTTCTTTTTTTTTTTTTTTGACTCTGCGCCCATTTCTCCCCCTCCAAAATGTCTGGAGTTATGGAATCCGTTCAGCTGTGATTTATGAAAAGAAGACCATCACTTATTTCCAGCTCTACAGTAGTGCTGAGAGACAGTAAACAGAGTACCGGCCTTGCCGTGAAGTCTGGACTCCGTCATTTATCTGCGTTTTACGCATCAAGCTCAGTTGGGTGAAATTTACCGCAGATGTGTTCTCCTCTCCTTTAGAAACCCCTTTTTTTTTATCTCCATCTCGGGAAGCTTTGCTTTTTAAAGCTCCCTCTGCCCTGTACTGACCTCCCAAATCATACCAGCGAATGGTGGGATTAAACAGTTTCAGGAGAGGACGGCAAGCTTTCATTTTTACCGCCACTGGGTCCGGGCTGAGTTTGTGGGGAGCGCCTGCGGTTTTGATATTATAATATAATTTTGATGGCTTCAGCATGGGCAGAACCGAGATTGGAGAGTGCCAGCAGTGCTCAGATCTAGTTTCTAAACATTTTTGCATCCAAATGGTGAGCTTTATTTTGTATACTGAGGCACCAATTTGCATGACCTGTGTTTGAAAACAAAGCCTTAGGCCTGGAGTTCCTCACTGGTTTCTCTCTCCTTAAAATGCCAAAAACACAAGAACTTGTCCTAAAACAAACAGATGATCGTGCCAAAACGGACAATGTCAACATCTCTTTACAGGAAAACGCTCAAAATCATCTAAAGATAATGAATCATCAAAACAAAGCTTAACCTAACTCCACATTACCTTTGCTTAGCTATTATCAAAAGAAACGAGTGGTGGTTTCATTTCAACTACCCTTCCAGACCAAAAACAAACCAAGTCCCACACATTTATATGATTAAACAAAATCCAATTTTTGATCCCAGTAATATACTTGCGCACGGTTTGGCAACCCAAGCATCATGCTTAGCGGGGATATGCTGGTTTTATAGAGACGTTGAGTGGTGAAATTCTACCAACAACAAACATTCCCAGATGCTTCTCCATGATGCTGCAGTTGAAGTCAGTTCCTCAGCGCTCCCAATCCTGAAAAGGATCTCTACATGTTTCACATAAGAACACATCTGTCTATGGTTAAGAGCTTCGCCTCGCACTTGAATGCATGAATCACACACTGAGTCCTATAATAAAGCTTTTCTTAAGGTGAATGATGACCTCACATTCCAAACAGTCAATCGGCTTGACCATGCTGTTACAATCACAAGTAATGGTGAACACAGCAGCAGCGAAAAATCTAAAGCCCCACTATTAAATTCAATTAAATGTGTCTTGGTTTGCATGTAACATACTGGAAACATTTAACTGCAGTCATTAACAAACTGAATGGATCATAGGAATGCACCAATGCCTTGTCAATCCAACGCTCCACAATGACTAGGCCATTTTGGCCTCTTTCCTTTTTAACACACAAACGTAAAGGCACGACTTGAGATACCCTTAGGTAAATGTTCTTAATGCCACTCATGTTTAACACCGTTAACGCATTTTCCTAGTTTGACCCACTGAACCATCCGTAGTTACAGCCTGAAGCCTAGCTGCTTGCGTGCTGTATGTTGCTATGATCGAGAGGACATCTACGCTTCAATGCTCACTCAACGAGCAGCAAACTAACAAAAGCAACAGCAGGGTGGACATCTCCAGTTCCCCTTGAAACAAGTCAGACAAGTGAGACCGCGTTTACCTCACATGAATGACAAATAATGTTCCGGAATAATTTAAAGCGATAAATACATTCTAAAGAAGCTTATTTTGTCCACTCATATTTTTACAGCTATAACAAGAAACAAAATGCTCTACTTTAACATGAAAAACCTTTCTTTAGGGTCAAATGTGGGCAAATGTGAATAATCACAATTAACTACACAAAATAATGTGATTGATCACAATGATTTCAATCAGTCAATCAATCACCCTTTGTTTAAACTTGGAGTACCGTTGAGGGTGACACTCGTTCACAACGTAGCAGAGCATTTTGCAAAAAAAACAAAGGACTAAATATACATTTATGACAGCAAAAGTATAGCAAAGAAAGTCAAACAAAACTGTTTGGCACATTAGTGATTAAAAATAAACAACTAGCGAGGGTATGAAAAAAGCTAAATTGGAAAACATTACTAAAACAATAATTGTAATGATAAAATAGTATTGGCAAAATCATAAAAAATGATAATGATGATAAAAAATTACATACATGGCACCTATAAAATAACTAATAATTATAGAATTATTAACAATAAAAATAATGAATGAAATCAAAGAAAACAACTAAAAAAAAAATGATAAAAGCCTAAAACTAAATCAGCTAAACCAGCTGCAGGCTGAGTGGAAGTATCTTTAACTGTTTGACAGCCCTAATGATAATATATCAACTGCAATGCTGTATTGAGAGCACTGCAGGATTATTCACTATTAGCATGCTTGCTAGCTGTTAGCAAGCTTGTTTACAATGCCTTACGTATCTTACCATCTTATTACAGTGATCTTTGCGTTACAGGGTCTTCAGGACCCTTGAAAATATGGTGTAAGCCAAACAGAAATAAGCTAGTTTCCCTCCAGTTTAGCTACTGTTAGCCAGTGTTTAGCTGTTTCAGTTCGTTTTCCCCTTTTAATCACTGAAGTGCTTGATTAAATCTCCATTTGATTTGCATATCCTGCCTGAAAACAGCGAAATAAGCATTTGAAATATATAGAATATCCTACAAATGTACTACGATTACCTTGGGTTCTCTGAACTGCTCTGATAAAAACGTAAAGGGTGTAATGGCACACATTGGCAAGCATGTTCCCCTTCGTTCCAAGTGAACAGGTTGGCTCCATTTTCAGCAATGAAAAGTTACTAGTTACATTACTTTTTCAACAATTCATAGGTTTAAAGTACTCTAAACCAGAGTTTTCAACCTCTAGTGGTCCTCAGGCTAATGAGTATAAGGATGGTCTGTAGTGGGCCGGTGATAGAGCTTTGTCACTTTGTAAAAAAATTACAAATTAAAAAGAAAGAAATATAAGATGTTTTCAAATGGTAAACAATATTAGCACAAGCCAGGCAACAACGGCACACAGAGCAGCTTCACCTACTTTTTGCCCCTTGCAAATATCTATCTAGTAACAAAATATACTGCCCCGAAGTTTCAATCGTCCACTCGCGAGTGAAAGTTTTCACTTTTTTGCCACATTCTGTCTCATTTCAGGTGTATAACAATTAGGTTAGCATACACTGTTGATATTTGTATGTTCAATGATACACATGACATACTGTGCCACCCAAACAGTGCTATGTTAAAAAAAAATTCATAATTGATTTTCTAAGCTAAAAAGGTTTCCAGTGGGCCTTCATGCTTTTTAGTGATAAACAGGTGAACCTTGAGATGGAACAGGTTGAGAACCCCTGCTTTAAACTTAGCATTTCACTTGGGTATATCAGCATCACCACACGATGGCAGTGCAGATGTGCTCATGCAATCGTTGAGCTCATTAGCCCTCTTAAGAGCGGGTCTCGGAAATCTCCTTTTCCAAGGCTATTAAAAATGTATATTAACTACATTTACACGATGTTATACCTACATTTGAATGTCTGGCCCTCTGTTAGTAAGTTCAGCCCGTTCCGTACGTCAAGGTCATTGAGATCTGAGTGGAAAAAGTCTTGCTATTAACAGCAAAAACTTGAGAGAAAGTTTCATTTAAAACACAAAATCCCACAAGTTTTTCTTCACGCAAAAGCCTTTTTCCAGGCCTCGGCCGTACTGATTGAAACAAACTCCACACGCACATTCTCAGTGTCTGTGTGTGGTCATTGTGACCAAATTTCTCCAGGATGATGGAAAACATAAAAAATGGAGATTGTGGGGGCATTTTTTTTACTAAACATACTTTTTCTATGCTGCCATTATTTAAAAAAGGAAAAGACACAAAAGGTTTTCCTTCTGGAAACTGAGGCTGAGGTTAGATTTGGGTTAGGTACAGGTGCAGCAGCGTTAAGTTACAGTAATAAAGAAGTCAGTGGAAAAAAATCAGGGGACTACGGACTTGCGCGTGTTCATGTGCATGCTGTAACCACGTGCCACCTTTCTAAAGCTTCACGACAGCCGCACTGATGGAGCTGCGGTTTTCTTGTCGTATTTGTCCGTCGCGATTTCGATCTCGAGAGCCAGATGGCCTTGATCTGCACGCTTGCAAGATTTATTTGCATAGCACACCACCCCTGAACCACACATCCAGCCGAATTACCTTTCGTGGAGCTTACTCGCCAACGTAAATCAACAGGTAGGCGTGTTCGCTCGCACACGTTGGACGCTGTTCCACGGGATTTGTCCCTTGTCCAAATATTGACGGTTCCTTAAGGCCCTGTCAAAATACCTCCGCCACTGTGTCAGTGTCTGCCTCTCTGTGCATTTCTGACATTCTTCGAGAGCCAGATTGTCCAACATCAGCAATCAGGCCTGCAGGATATTTGAAAATGTGTGTGATGATTCGCTAACTCAAACCATCTGTGCTAATAAAGGGCATTTATTCACCCAGAATTCACTCCGTTCACCAGTGTGGTCCACCACCCCTTTTCTTGATTTTATCACTGAGCAAGATCCTTATGACCTCACTGCCCATATGGGCTACATGCAATACTGGAGCTCCAATGTGTTCCATAGGTGCTGTGCATCCACCTATAATATGTATTGTCTGTCAAACAGTAACATGTAGTAACGTTTTGTGTATATATATATCTTATGAACAATTTCTTGGACATTTTCCATCCATTTGCTCTTCAGAATGGCAGCAAACGTCCTACTGCTCATTCTAGCATCGTGTGTAGGCTAAATGATCTGTTTCCTCCCTCATATAATTCAAAGAACAGTCGAAAACCTCTTGTCTTCTTGCTAATGTTGTATGTTTTGGGATCTCATATCTACAAATACATTTTAGCATATGCTCACCTAATCTTTCTGTGTTTTCCTTGGTGGCTTACGTATTACTGTGTTTACCAGTGTTTTATCTTTCTAACTTTTACCTTTTCGTTTTTTTATCTTTTTATTATTATTATTACATTTCAAAATGTAGTTGGCATCCTAAGCATCAAAATTTTATTATTGTTATTTTTTTTTTTACTGTTTGATGGATTTCCAAGCACCAATCAGAATCATCAGATCAGTTGCTCATATCCTGATAAGAAGAAAACAAAACTAGCTAGCATTTAATCATACACACATAGATGGTCGCAAATCTGTGGGTGTATAGTTAGAATTTATTTAATTACTTGGATTTTGACACATCCCGCTCAAATTTAGTCATTCCACTAAATCACCTATCATATGATGCTACTAAGCAGAGAGCATGGAGCACCATCTTTTCTTCGAACTGCCGCTAATGGAACGCCATTGGACGGCTCAACACACTCAAAGGAGAACACTAACTATCGCTAACTATCAAATTACTTCAGCTAACAGATGCCCACATTTGGTAGTGTCTGGCCATCCCACTCGCCCCAAGAGAGGGAGGCAAATGATGCTGGGATACCATTGTAACTGCCAAGCAACACCTTAGTGACCACTTTGGATACCACAGGAATGGCCTAGTAACCATGGGGGGATATACGAGGTGGGCCGATATTCATCGACTTGTTTTGGGACGCAGGGAACTGTTTTCTCGACTGCCTCCACTGTTATCTTTATTCTTTTCATAAGGTATTGCAAATGGATTTTATAATGGACAAATTCTGTAATTTATCTGATGGCAACACAATCAGCAGTAACACTCAGACTACTTTCATTTACTAGTTTATTTTGCATTATATACTTATGTCCACCTATAATGTACTGGCTAAACAGAAATAAGTGCTAGCATTCCATATCAATAAAACAGAAATAGTCATAGATAAAAGGCAACATTCTGTCACTTTACTTCAAATTCCTAGCCACAGCAGTGAGGCCAGGCCACCATGTGTACATGCTTATGTGCAGTCACGTACGTTCATACTTATTCACGTGCTCTGAACTCAGTGTACTAATGGAGTGTTCGTTCCATCACTTCTCCGCCTCTTTCTTATCCCTTTGCTCTCTTCACTCTCTCTTTTCCCGGGAATGCAGCTGATCGTATCTGGCCTGATTTATTCCTTTACCACTGTTTTCAGTCCAGGGATCTGATAAGAAGCTTAGAAATAGCGCCCTCCGGGACAGGGACATAAACAGTGCCTGACCTCAGTCAGCTGTAAAATGTAAACGCTAGCCAAAGTGCACTCCTTTATTTGCTGAAATTAATGAAGAAACGTTAAAAGAGTTTCTCTTGGAGGCTAAAATCTCTAAAATGGAACTAAAGGGAAGAAAAAAAAGCAGGAGGGACTCACTGTGCTTCTGATTTTATAGACCAAACAGTCACTTAATAAGGTAGAGGAGTACGGTCTGGAGAAAAGTGTGTCAAAATAACTATTTTGTTTTATGCCTTATACGTGTTTTATGGATTTGTTTGGTTTATACTTCCAGATATCTATGTTTCCTTTTCTTTTCATCCACAGAGCAAAATGCTACCATGAGCTGTAGCGTCACCCTTAGAGGGCCTTGCCTTCTCACTGCAGCTTAAAGTTGAATGAATTCTGGTGTTGGAATTTATGTTCTTGGTTAGAACGTCTCCCTCAAGTGGCAGTTTAGTGAGATTACTTCGCTGATTAACTGGCTTTTTAACACCACCACAATTTAGGCCTCACTTGCCAATGATTTCTCTGTAGATCTTGGATATTTCTGAACCTAGAGTCATGTTTCCGCTTTTCGTCCTTTCTTTTTTGTCATTCTCTGATTTGTATTCAGTTGTGATTTTAGCCAAATGCACAGTCAAATTGCACCCCCTGTCCACATCTGAGTTGGCTCATAGGCTTTACCCAGTGCGCAACCAGGCCGAAGAACATGAAGACAGAAGAACTGATGTCATTTGGCACTGAAACATGAAATCATGTAGAATCCATGCAGGATGGACAAAAGATTTGATCCGTACAACCAGCAAAATTTAACAAGTTGCTGAATTCTTAGCCCGTGACTCACTGATTTCTATTAGAAGCTTATAGACTTGTTACAGGTCTCATTTAGCACTATAGTATTCAGCTACATCTTGTGATAATAAATATTAGAAGTACATTGTTGTACAATAAAAATCAGGACAAGAAAAACACTGATGTCTTTGACTTTGAGCACCTTGGACAGCGAAGAAAACAATTCTGATTCTTGACTCTTGATCAAATCGAGCCTCATTTCTCACTCGAAGGCCAGATAACCAAACTGAAGCTCTCTTATTTTAGACTTGAGAAGAACCAGTTCATTGGAAAAGACCATTACGCTTGGAACAGTCGAAGGTAAAAGAAAACAGCCAACAAAAACATGGATGGAGATAATCAGAGGAATCATGAAGAAGCCATTAAGAAACCTGAAGAAGCCAAACAGAAGATATTCTGGAGAAAACTATCCACGTGGTCGCCAGGAGTCAGAAACGACTTCACAGCATTCGATACTAACAATAATAAGTCAGCCTCAATGCATGGCTCAGTATAGTGGAAGGCATCTAACTGTTAAACATGTTGAATTGGTAGTAATCAAAGTATTTTGTCAAGAAAAGTTTGAGCAATGTTTAGTAATGTGTCTTAATAGAATTTCACATCCAGGCTTACAAACTGAAGTAGATCTGCTGAATGACTTTACTGAAATAAATGGCATGACAAGGTCCCTTTGAAAGGCACTTAGCTCAACAGACCCTGTATGTGGGCCTACGCCTCTATTCCACACTCTT
>JAILXH010252593.1:51400-63431 GCA_023558415.1 Piaractus mesopotamicus
TGGAGCCTATCCCAGCTGTGTCTATGCAACTTTCAAACTACCTGAATTTATCAATGTCCTAATGCTAATCATGTTCATCGGGTTTCACAACAAAAAGGAAATAAATAGTTTACACTGGGGACCCACAAACAGGGTTTTCCTTTTTGGCTGAGAAGGGAATTATATTAAACACTACCATCTTTTGAAGACCCACAGAGGTTTCATGGTATACCCATAAAATCTTTATTTACATATTTACAAATCAGAAAGTATTTAGGAGGTATTTAAAACCACTCGTCTAAGTAACCAATTCTGTCCACTTAAGAAATGACAATAATGAAGCACAGTAATGGAAAATAGTGATCTGACCTGCGTATGTTAAAGTCCAAAGTGCTTTTGGAGAATCAAAGACTTGGAAATAAAAGAAATACAGAACAAATATAGAGCTGACTGCAGATAAATAGAAAAAATGAAAAATGTATTGCAACAATTCATAAATGTGAACTACTAATGCTGGTTTTAGATTTCTCCAATACAAATATATACATTCAGATTAATATCAAAACTGTTTTTTCCTCAATATGTTGTTTCGTGGTTTTAGTTACAGTACACACACACACACACACACACACACACACATATATATATATATATATATTTATTATTGTGTGTGTGTGTGTGCAACGGTGGAGATGTGTCTGTACTAAGTATCAACAGCTAGGAAGCAAGACAGCTAAAAAGCCAATTTGCTTACTGTAGGCTTGTACTTTAACAGCTGCGAACAAAGAACAAAGAAGACAAACTGTTAATCACAATTATTCACATGACAATTAGGTGTCAACCAATATTTGATGACTGTGACAGGCCTAGCAGTCATAGATGCCAGATGTACTGAAACTAATACCACAAACAATGGCGTTAGGTAGGATAAAACAACATATTGAGGAAAAAACAGTTTTGATATTAATCTGAATCTGACTCTTACATTGCTGTTTCAACACAATTCATGCAGACACCCATTCTACCCACTCTAATTTAGAATGAAACTTCATAGATCATTTTGATTTTTAAATCTTAACTTTATTTATTTATTTATTTATTTGATTGATTGATTGATTGATTCAGGATTGCAATCTTTGTCTTTTATATCTCATCACATGATAAAGCCACCCTGCCATTTTCTCCATCTCCTCCACTGAAACCTAAAACAGCCTGTGCTTGGTGACGTGGCTGAGTAAGATCAGTAACTATTTCCATACCCTTTGATTCTATTTGATTAAAGAGATCTTATGGAAAGTGACAATGGAAATCAGACACTGCCAGGCAGATTGGAAATTTTTGCCAAGCATTCATGAGTGTAATTTAAGACGGACAAATGTTTTGCAAAAGAGAGTTCACGTGAAGGAGGATAAATACCTAAGAAAGAGAGATGATGGCAGGCGATCTCTGAAGCACACAGAGACTGAAGAGAGGTACTTTTTTTACAGGTACTTTTCAATTTACAAATTGAAATTTCTATTCAGGTCTTTAGGGCATAGGGAGCACAGGTTGGTACAATTTTTAATGCATGTTGAGAATCATCAGGGTAGTGAAAACTTACTTTATTCTGATTTTAGGGTCAGACAATGGTTTAATCATGGAGCTCATATTAGTACTTATCCTCCTTAATGGGGGCATCCATTTAAGCATAGTATTACCGAGAGATTTTAACCAGGATTTTACTTTTATTGTATAGCCAGGTAAGAGAGAGAGATATTATGGTAAGCTCTGAAATACAAAGAGACTTAGAATTCCTAAAGCCAGTAAAGTGATGTTTGCCTTTTACAGATTACAGGTTACAGAAGTCTTTCAATTGTTTGGTCTTTAAGAGGAGCTCCAGCAACTGTTCACAATATCTGCATAATGAAAATTATTCACAGCAGTTTGAAGTGAAATTCCAGAGAGTCAGAATTCAGTAGTCAATGGTGGATTTCTTAAGCATTTAATGTTTCTAAAAGCTATCTACTGGTTACAAATACGTCGTTTAATGCCTGAGACATTGTTTTACGATGTTTACGATGTTTTTAGACAAAGTTTTGGCCCAAGATGTATTTTTAAAAAATCTATTCATGCCACACTGGTACATGTAAGCACAACAGTACTAAAAGAAGACTTATTTTTTCAGATTGAACCCTTTATACCATTACATTAAAAAAATGTTTTGGATAATATATAAAATGGCTATATGTGCATTGTAGACATCGCATCTCCCGGCTCCAATCACCATTTAGTTTGGCGAGCTTCTTCATAACGAAGCATTTCACATTAAATCACTCTGAATTCATTCTTATTTACATCACAACAATTGAAATATGCAGACATTTTGAAACACTGATAGAATTCCCCTATAACACAATATTTATGTATTTTACACAATTATTGTAGTGACAAATATGTTTATTTCCATTTCAGAACCAGACATTAGTTTTTTCACTTTTTTTTTTATCAGTAATTAAAGCATTTTTTAAGCCTGGCATTACTGAGATATTTTAATTGTGCTTTTACTTCCTTACTGTTTGAAGTTCTTCAACAACGAGTCGATGGAGCCGAGTCTGTTTCAACTCTTGTTTTTCACAGGTAGGAATTCAAAAGAAAAGAAATAAAAATGTATTCATGAATGTTTAGTTATAATTACATTATTTAAATGAAGTTATAATGACAGAATTATGTAACTGCCTGAATTTCATTTTATGAATTATTCATTTCTGCATGCAGAAATTTGAAGCGCGTTCAAAACGGCTTCACAACTAAAATTTCATGTTAGAGGCTTTTTTAGCCCTTTATCTCCTCAAACGGGACTAATCCTATTTTCTCCTAAGTTTTTCATAAATAAGTACAGTTACATCTCATTGACACAGACTTCATAGCTTCCACATGTATACAAATAGGAGTCAGATTCTGCAAGGGAGGCAGAATTTGGCACAACATCTGTTGTCTAAAGTGGCTACAAGGAGAAGTTTTGTTAATGTTTTTTATAGTTTACAGTAAGTCATACTGGGTCTTAACTCACATCGACAAGTCTGTGGCACCTTAAAGAAGAGCTGAATGCAGTCTCAGCAGGTCTAGAATAGTTTTTATTTGTATTTATTAAATATTCGTATTTATTAAATAAAAAATGACTATTGACTAGTGATTCTTAGCCATGTTAACTTCACAGCACCATTGCAATTCGGACACCAAACATGTCTTGGCTGATAGACGACATTTGGGGAAAATTGTGTAAATTAGATTTCGTGCTGAACCATTCCGTTAGGTATTTTTGGAAAACTACATAGAAATTCTCAGAGGAACCTTTGCTACTTGATGATATAAGTCTGTGTATCCTTCAATGGTAATCCACAGGAATTCTTCCAATCGTCCCATCTGTCCCACGTCAATACCATCTGATCCAAGACATGAAGAACTGGACTGAAGCTCAAACCTTCTGCAGGCTCAACTTTGTTGACCTGGCTACAATCGAAAATGTCACCGAGAAGACACGTCTACTAAAAGAAGCACAGAAGCATAATTTCATGTCCGCCGCATGGGTTGGCCTGTACAGTGACATCGATAGCTGGCGATGTTCACGTGAAAACACTCCTCTGGGACTAAAGAAGTGGGCCCCTAATGAGCCAGACAACCAATACGGGCTAGAGCAGTGTGCCGCAACAGGGGGAGACGGACTGTGGCGGGATGTCTACTGTCTTGCCAAAGAGGACTTCTTATGCTATGATGGTAGGAAACACTATATCAACCTGTTTAGATCTAAAATCAAAGCCTTGCAAAACCTTCATTCATGTTTCTAACAGATGTCTGCGCAAAGCAAAAATGAACGCAACAGCAAAAACAAATGCAAGGGGTCACTGTATAGCACAATTCAAACAAACCCACACGCACTCGCTCACATTCAAACCATTAAGACATCATGAAGAAATCTCCTAATGAACAGCGAAAAAACTGTACAACAGGTTTAGCTTAAACTCACAAAAACAGCAATGCAGAGGGTTCTTAAAGGGTTCATGGTTCAATACACAACCAGTTTCTAGACTAAAAAACCCTCTGCATGATTAAACGGTTCTTTGCATCGTGAAAAGGTTCTTCAGACTGATGGAGAATGTGCAGTTTTATGAGTTTATACATTTGCTTAACAGAAAGTATCACCAAACTTCGCTGAAACCTGTGTTTGAATTTTCGCAGAGAGGAAAACTGGCACTGCCAAGTTCATTCTCATCTCTGATACTAAAAGGACATGGCAGGAGGCTCAGGCTTACTGCAGACAGAATCACACGGACCTGGCCTGCCCAAAAGACGTGACAGAGAATGCATCCCTGCAGTCAATGGTGTCAGCTTCATTAACCTGGATTGGCTTTTACAGAGACTCCTGGAAGTGGTCAGACAAGACCAACGTTTCTACCCTCAGCTGGAAGGCGGCGCAGCCTGATAACGCAGGGGGCCACGAGAACTGTGCTTATGCGGTAGACGGTTTGTTTCGCGGCACATCTGCTGGTTGGTTTGCTGATGACAGCTGCTCAACCCGGCGTGCTTTCTTCTGCCAATCTGGTAAGTTCAGCAGAGGCTTTTAACCTGGATCTAGCATGCCTTATATTGAGAGGATGAAGTATGTGTGTCTGTCTCTATATCTGTATTTAAGATGCAATACAGAAGAAAAAACAGATTGTGAGAGTGGTGGTGCAATCCGATGATAATGTGAGCGATCCTGCAGTGAAGGCAGCCATCTTGGAAAAGGTGAGTGTCACTCTCTTCATGGTAGACCAGTAACAAGTACCAGGTACATAACAAGTACAGCCCTCCCCAGCAACCAGGGGCCATATAACAGAAACCTCCTATCCTTTTGTCTTAAGTGAAGATCTGACAGGTCAGTGTAAGATTTTTCACAAATCTGTAAAACAGAAGCAAATCTGAAACTACTCAATCGAAGTCGACAATCAAATGTCATGTATGGTTCCAAGCAACCGGCAATATGCCACAGCTGATACATAAATACGTCATCAGAATAATGTTAAAAATTCAGTTACAACTACTGTTAGCCATGTAAAAAAAGGTCAAAACAAAACTGACCAATAAACTGGAAGTTAAGAATGCTGAGTGTTCCTCCTGATGTTTATCAGAGTGTCGCCACTCCCCAGTTTCAGTTTCCATTTCTCAAACGATTTAGCCGACCAAGCTACCATTATTCCACCTAAAAACAGCCACACGTTCAGCTCTGTCTTCTCATTATTCACCACCGTCACCGGAATATTTTATTTCATGAGTTTTCATCAACATTAACATGCAAAGGACAGTATTTAAAAAATGCTGTCTAGTTTGGATGTTAAAACATAAATTTAGTTCTAACTGAAGCTGTGATGGGGACTTAACAGATAAGATTTCAGAGTTAAGACATTTCTGTAACAAGGCCTCAGGTCTATGGAAACAAGCCCATAAGAAGCAACTTGGTTCTATAAAAAGTGCAAAACAGGCGACCTTACTTACCACAATATGTGAGAGAGAGGCCACTTGATCAATACATAAGGAATTTATATGTATGAATATTAAGACTTGGCTGGCATGTTGAACAAGATCTGCATGATGTGCACATATTTCACACTTACAGAATCACATTTTCTTTGAATCGTCCCCCTCTTGAGGTCAAATCCAGTCTTTGAATCCACTCTCTTTCTCCCACTCTTTGTTTTTATGTGTTTTGCCCACTTAGTCCCTGGTATTGTTAAAGGAACTCCATCATTGATGAACCATCAATGGCATGATTTTGATTTGTTTGGAGAAAGGGAGAGCGAACAGGGTTGTGGACGGATTGTGCAATAAAACAAACTAGTAGACGATTCAGTTGAGAGAGACGGGATCACAGAGCCCAAATAATCAACTACACTTCAGAAACAAGCCCAGAAAAACGCAATGCACGACTATTAATATTTGTAAGTGATTCAACAGAAATAAAAGTCGCTTATAATAAGCAGACTTGGCAACTGTGTCTGCTGCACGTTTGGAAGCTATCTGCTCCTGGTATCACGTGTAGGGTTGCGCGATTGGTTCATTTTGTAACATGACTACTTCAACCTTATCACATCACTTCCCTTTTCAAGTTTCATGATGATGGTGAAATGCCAGGCATCCAAAAAAGATCTGTACTTTTTGAGCGTTTGTATCCAAGGAAAATCATAAAAAGCAGCAAAGGGGTGAATCTAGTGCCCACCATTGTGCCAATCTGCGCGCAGAAAAATGACGTATGGAATCGATCCACAGTTCAGTTCAAACTCCTGTGTGTGAAAGCAAACCTGTGATAATGAGCCCCCCCCTTAAACAGCCCCGAATCAGTCCTGGGTGCAGACTCGAGTATTTGGGACAAATGTGAAAACACCATAACCAGAGCATGGAAAACACAGATGGCAGACAAGCTAACTGGTTTTGCCAATTCATAGTAGCTATGAAATGCTCGAGAAATGTTTTGATAGAGGTGTGAACAGAACAAAAAAAAGTTTGTGTTTGAGTAGCGTGAATAATTACACGCCTCAAAACATCTTAAAACATCACCATACTGCCTCTACAGTGCACCACTCTGTACCCTAACTCTGCTAACGGAAAACCAAACTCTTCATGATTAGCAATTCAATAAACAACTATTATAAACGGTACAAGGAACAAAAACCAAAACCAAAAATAAACAATATATTTCATAGCTGAAGTTGGCTTCCTATTCAAATTTTCCGTTCTACCTTAAATGGTGCTGCAGTTACACAGTTACTGATGCACTGTTTAAGGTAGAACACAGCGTAAGAAGCCGACTTCAGCTGCTCTAGAAAGAAAACTTTATTTAGAATTTGTTTAACTGGTTAATAATTGATTCATTTTCAATGACTTACAACTACAGTCTCGGTTTCCCATCACCCTGTAACCTGCTTAAGAGTTCCCTTTAGTAGCCTCGTTATATGAAATAGGCTGATGACTAAGTATAATTTACACATTTTTGTTATGTTACTATAATCTGTAATCTGTAGCTACTCAAAGAAATGGAAAAAACTACATTTGTCATTTGTAAAAATCAACCTTTTTGGCTAAAATTAAGTTGAGTCAACTCTAGAAAACCCAGGGTCATTAATTATTCTGTATATTAATGAAATGCCTGGCATCATAATTGGCTTGAGGCATGTTTTGATCGAGGTGAGGTTGTTAATACATTATAAAACATTGAAATAATTCACCAAGGCATTGATAATGAAAGTTCAGTAAAGTTCAGTAAACCAGCTAAAATACATATGAAAATAACACATCTCTAAACAAAGAGGTTAAAAGAATTGTATTTTCAACTTACTTCCCTATCATTGGTGTTTTCTAGGTTCTATCCCCTCAAACTTCTCTGTCTCCAAATCTGATGAACAGTATTTCTGAACGCTCCTGAATGCTGCAGGTCAAACATGAGTGCTAACAGCACCTCCTTGTGTAGGATGATCAGACTGCTGAAACCCAGCTTTTTAATGACCTGTGTATACTTTCTCTATCATTCGAATTGTAAACTAATCACTATGCCAATTCATTGAAAACATAAATTTGAACACTTACTTTTTGAGCAAGTAATCGACTGTAATCAAGTAATCGTGACAGCCCTTATCCTGTTCTTCAGATGCAGCAGAAGCTGAACGAGCAAGGAATGACAGACAATGTCACGTTGAGATGGAGAGAGCAACCAGACGGAACAGTATTTAAAAAGAAAAAACAGGAAAACGGTGACCAAGTGGAAAACACCACCATCAAAATGTGTGAACTGTAATGTGACACACATTATTTCTGTGCAGAACTCCCATCAGCTGAAAAAGACACCATAATCAAAAGACAGTGTTTGCTCAAATCAATAAAAAGGTTCTAAAGTAGTATGAATTGTGATCATTAGTGAAAGCCATTTTACGGTTGTAAAATCAACAGGGAGAAATACACACCCAGGGGTCAGTCTGAGCTGGAAGAGCCTCCTATGTAAGTCCCCCCCGCCTTCCCTATTAAATCAATTGGCTGAAAAGGATCGTCCCTCATTTTCAAGATTCTTGGCTTCAGTATCAGTTTAATTATCAGTGATGTCATTAAAGCCAGCACCTTCTCTCAGAACATCAGAATGATGTCTTCTAGCTGCCTCCTGCATAAAGATGATGAAAAGGTTTTCAAATATACTTAGGCTTGTCACAATTACTACATAATCACCTACTCACAATTAATTATAACAGCTCCATTAATTTGCATTAAAGTATGAAATAAACCTGGACTGTTAAGGGGTTAAGACACTTGGGACACACTGTGTGAGTAATCTTTGTTTATTTGTTAGATATTTGGGGAATTCTAATGTTTTCAGCATCTATGCTAGCAGAAAAATTTCTTGGACTACATTTCCAATTTCAAGAACAAATGTAGCTTTGCATGATGTAGCTGGGAAGCAAGGCAGCGAATCAGTTCATTTAGCCACTTTATGCTTGTACTTGAATAGTTGTGTAAGATAAGAAAAAAAAATAAATAAATAATAGAACTAAATCATTGATCGCAATTAACCATATGACAATTAACCATCAACTAAATTTTCATGATGGTGACAGTCCTAATTACACTACAACAGTTGGTTACACTGGCTGTACACGGTGTTGACTTTTGAAATGTATTTGTTCAGCAGTTTTTGCAATTTTTTTCATTCATGAAGTGTGTTATAAATGCCAAATCTCCATCTCTGCTATGTTTTTTTA
Organism: Piaractus mesopotamicus; assembly: GCA_023558415.1. Classification (NCBI taxonomy): domain Eukaryota; kingdom Metazoa; phylum Chordata; class Actinopteri; order Characiformes; family Serrasalmidae; genus Piaractus; species Piaractus mesopotamicus. Next base: position 60,136 of record JAILXH010252593.1, read on the forward strand.
TGTTCATACATTATGTTCTTCACACTGTTCAGCAAAAATCTATAAGAGAGTAGGGAAGCCAAAAACAATAAACATCGATCATGATGGGTTTTGAAGAGGATTTTCTGAAAATAAATAATACGTTTTAATATAATAAACATTTAACATACTTCGGTGTGGGTACTGTTGTCTGTATTTCCCATCAGTTAATTAAAATGAATTATTTAAAAGCCTGATTATCTGGCGGCATCCTGACTGAAACACTACTGCAAAGTTTAACTAGTCAAACTAATACCAGCTGATTTTGCCTACTTTGACCAGACAGCTCAGTTTAACGTTGGCACTGCAAGCCAAGGCACTGATTTCTAATCCGACTACTTCAGTACCATTAACAAAAAATCTTAATGCCGATTTAGGCGCATCAGGTCTTACCTTCGACATCTTGGATGTAATCTTCAATACAGTTGCTGCCTCCTCTGTGTCCTTTGTGGTATCTTTGCAGGCTCATTTCTTCATTTCCTTGTTCTTTCTCTGCTTTCAAAAAAGAAGAAAAAAGGAAAGAAAAGTAAGAGGGACAAAGGAAACCTACAGTTTTAGTACTGCAATATAAATCCAACAAAATGAACACCGTACAACTGTCATTATTAATTTATTACCAGCAGAGAAGAGGGTTGTAACCTCTGCCAAGAATCTGAATGTTCTCTGTAAGAGTGCAGTCTCTTTTCGCTTTCACTTAAAATCTAACATCTGATCCCAGAGTTTTTTAAAAGCTACGTCTAGAACTTATTTCTGGCTTGTGTACAGCAACACTGCTAACCCACACAGCAGTCATTGAATTCAAGGGCTCACATAATAAAAAAACTAAATTTTTCTTACATTTCTGTTAGTAAGACTTTGATGTAACATGTAAAAAATGATAAAGTTTCTTTATAATACATTCGCTTTTAGTTCATAGAGTCCAAATATGGGAACTAAGCTGCAAAAACAGCCTCCTTTGAATTCACTGTCTTTGATTGTTTTGTGATGAATTCATTTGTATATATCTGCCCACTCAGCCTACAGCAGTTTAGCTCCGCCCACTCACACTGACTTACAAGTAGTGTTTCAGCCTGGACTGCTTTCTGAATGAGGCACAACGCAGGACAGCCAGTCAGAACACAGATCATTTACATAAATCATATGTTTATAGGCACAGTAGCCAAACAGCCTGTTTAAGGGATAAAGAGAGGTTTGTTACATAAACCAGCAAAGCGTTACACTCAGAGTGGTTTAATGTGAAATGGTTCATTGTAGAGGCCCAGATTTCTTTACAGTGGTGGTGACAGGAACCAGGGGTCACAATATCGATAACATAAATATAGCCGTTTTATTTAACATCCAAACCACCGGTGAACCCACATGAGTTTTTCTATGTAATGCTGCTGATGGTAAAAGTCATAAATCTGAAAACATAACGCTCTGCATGAATCCCTCCACCATGAACGGATTTAAATACATTTTAAGACAAAACTTTATCACAAAACTATCCTAAAACAATGTGTCAACAGCAGACAGTGTATAAATAACCACTCCATAAAATACCTTTCTGTGAGGGAGCTTTTAGAGTCCTTAAACTCCACGGACGTCTGGTTCCTATCACCACCACTGTCAACAATTCCGACTCGTTCAGTTTCTCCACAGCAGAGCATTTCACACCTAACTACTCTGAATCATTCTGTTTACATTTCAATCGTTTAATTATGAATAATTTTTTGAAAGACTGGTGGAGTTCCCCTTCCTATGGCTCCAGTAAATCACTGTCAATCAATCCTGCTTTATTTACATCAAATGAGCATTTTGTGACAAGTCAACTAAAACAAACGTAAACACTTTGGCCTATAAATAAAACTAATCTTTCAGCATTTTTCAGACAAACGGTTTCCTTATTCAGATTCATTAGATTACATAAGGTGTAATAAAATGCTTTAGAGGTCTTTTCAGTAACGCAAACATTAACGTTACTCAAACTGAATAATCCGCCCATAAACACCAAACCACGGACTAACACTTACTTCAGCAGAGCTCCTTCTGCTCAGGTTTTGTAGGTTAGCTGAAAAATAAACCAGAAAGATATCAGTAAAGCTGGCATCTTAAACAGTGGCTCAAAAGCATAAAACATTTCTCTTCCACCCCCTCTGTTATTTCTAAAACCGACCGTTAGCTAGTTAACTACGTTTCTCGCCTCAGTCAACGGCTAATTTAAACTAACCGAGCTAGATTAGCACGTTAGCTAACCATAACCGGGCAGTTTGCCAGCACAACGGTGATTCAGGTAATAATACTTAGTTTAACATTGTTATTTATCACTCAAACGCCAAACGTTATGAAATTGGGTTATGAATGCAGTTTCTGACCTCTCGAGTAACAGGGATGGGGCGCTTCTGCCACCTGACATCAGAGCCGGTTTCTGCAGAGCTCCGCCACCGAACGCCAGAGGGCGCGAGCGAGCGAGTCCTAAAGGAATACGGTGAATAGAGTTAAATGGCTGAAAACGAAAAGTTAAGTGTCTAACCTCTTGTTTAAGACTTTGCTTTCATTCTAAAAAGTAGAAGGATGAATTTCACTAAAAGAAAAAAAAAACTTTTTTCCATACAGGTAAAAAATGGCATACAGGTTTTCTGTAGCATGACGCTAACATTGCTGCTACTGAGAGACGATTGATTAGCAATGCTGCTCCTAAGTGCTGATTGCGAAATATTACTGCTACTGCGTGCTGATTGGTTGGTGAGCGGAACTTGGCTGAGTGAAGCGGTTCACTGCGGAGAACTTGTAGAGAGCAGAATGTCCGCTCTGCAATGTCTTCCGGGTTTCTCAGACGCTAGAGTCCAAAATGAATGGGTTGATATGGAGCATTTCAGCCAAATCATTTTTAATGTAAAAGAATACGATCATTTCCTGAACACTGAACAGCATAAAACATTTTAACACCGCTGTTATTTTTAAGAGCTTTTAAACTCGAGCTATAGGAGTTAAAAACGGCGCCTCATGTACGTCCATGACGTCAGTGAGCGCGAACAGCCAATGAGCTGCTCCGCTCGCCAATCAATCATCGCGCTCTAGCCGTAAAGCCCGCCTCCTGCTGCCCAAAACCCGTTTACTGTAGAAAAAGGAAACTATATAAATAGGATTTCTTTGTTGTTTTAGTGAAATACATCCTTCTACTTTCTAAACTTAAAGAAATGTTCTGGGAAAGTGATTAGAAACTATTTTAATTTTCGTTTTTAGCCGTTGAGCTCCATTCACTCCCATTCATTGAGGACTCACTCGCGAGCGCCCTC
>JAILXH010252614.1:4994-17457 GCA_023558415.1 Piaractus mesopotamicus
GTTTGGTGGCAGTGGCTTCCTCTTCATTTCCTAAAGTCTTAAACTCAGAATCATGTTTCCAAAAACTGTGGCCTTCTCTTTGCTCCCTCCTATGGAGAAGTGAGCCCTAAATTGTCTTTTTAAAGAGAACTTGCATTAAAAAAAAAAAGAGTAAAAGAGTCGAATTTACAGACAAAGTCCATACGAAAGAATGGCAGATGACATCATCAAACCTAACTGACACTGAGGAACCAATCTCAGATTTGTATGTAAGAAGCAGCAGCCACAGCGGGTTATAGTTCCACGCCATTGGGGTGGAGTTGGAGGAGGCTGGCATGTGTATTTGTCTGCACTGATTAAAGGAGACAGGTCAGGGACGTTGGGTAATTGCAACAAAAGGCCGCACCCCTACAACAGACCCTCAACCTGTCCCCTGGTCCAGTTCCAGATGTACACTGAAACTTGAATTGTGTCTGGTACAGTTGGCTTGCTTTACCTCCCCAGCAGGAGAGTGAGAATATCTCACACACAGACCCTGAGGCAAACTCCAGGACCCAACCTGAACGCCCACCGCCCACCACCTGCGGCCAGCACATACAAGCCCCTGACGTGAGGCAGCACAGCTCAGCAACGACTCGCTCTTGACCAGCATTACCTTAACGACTCGCGACAGTTGCTGTCCAACTCCCACTGGGCTCCAGAGCGAAGTATGAAAGTATAAATAAATATGTACTTAGGGATGTGCAGGACAGAACCCTCCACACACCCAGAGGTCATATGAAAATGACAGCTCTACTAGCTGAAGTCACGAACCTGTGATAGACCAACACCAAATGGTACTGTGGCTGGACATAAAGTGGCACCTGACAACCTGAGGAAACTCCTATTGGCTGCTGGCGCTCCACACCCCACCCTTCTTTTCCCAGAAGGACTTGCAGGGGTCCTGGAAAGCTGCCGAGACATGCAGAGTCCAGAGCAGAGGACCTCGACCAGCGTTTCGTCCTTTGGAATTGCAAAAGCGATGAGGGAGGACATGAGCTGGAGGCCCCCTGCAGAAACTAAATTATAAAGTCCGTAATGCCGGAACCGAAGGGGCCTGGAAACGATTAATATTACCTGACAAGACTGTCAGGCTGCATATTTGGCCATTGTGTGAGACATGAGACATATTTGAGCTCATGGTTTCAGGGCAAAAGAGACCTGATACTGTAAACTGACCTTCCAACACAGTCAGATAGAAACTCATGTTTTGCCAGCGGCCAGGAAGAAGACTTGCTCAGACTTGTTCGGCTTCCGGAATACACAGTAATACAGATCAAACTAGGCAGCAGTCGACAATCTTTCTGTAACGCAAATCTCATTAGACAAGTCAGACGTTACATTTCTCTCCCTGTGCAGTCGGGTAATGTGACAACCAGTCTCGAGGCTGGAGACAATCTGAACCACACACAAAACATGCCAGTGCCAGTTCTTCATAAATCAAATGCAGGAGTTTACAAGCCATTTGGCATACGCAGTGCACCGAACTGGAGGCGAAGTCCTCAAAAGCCCCACTTCACAATAAGCAGCAAGGGCCTATGATGCCTTAAATCCCCCCCACACTCCTCTTGCGTATTCTTATGCTAATCTCAGTAATTGTCTGGTGTTTTCTTCACAGGGCTGGTAGGAGATGATTTAGGAGGACGCTGTTGCTTTAAGAGATGCCTGAAGGGGGTGGAGGGGGCCGTCATATATCATGGCACTCATTAATCAATTAGCATCCCCCCAGCCACCTGTCCAGCAGCATCGCTTACCAAAACATTCCAAAGCCTAACGTGTTGCTAGATGAAGGCCCTCGCGGTCCGTCCTTGTTCGTGAAACAGCCGTCTCACCGCCTTCTTTCATATTTGTCAAGTGCCTCTGAACATTCGCAAGGTTTACGTGGGCGTTTTGGCTTTGACTTCTAGATCTGCTTCTCACTCAAGAAAACAAGTCTCTCACGACTGCCTAACACAACTACATGAAACTTATACTTAAGGTTATTTTTGCCTTAACATTTACACTAAGTAAAGTTGACGATTCTTTTGATGAACCCTCAAATTATTCACTCGGACCAAAAAAATGTCATTGAGCGAGATGAGGTCGAACATTCAACCCAAATTAGGAACATCTGGAGGAGCCAGTGACCTGGACTATCATCCTGCACCTTCCAGCTAACGGAGTCCAAAATCTAACCAGGGTGGAGAGAAAAGAGACGCTGACTGGGATGGAAACAGCAGGGCCAGCGCCCAAATTGAGAGAGAAAGACAGATGAGTTTTTCACCACTGCACACGCCAAGTATCAGGTGGGCCCATTGTGTCCAGCAAGAGAGGGTTCTGATGTCAACGCTGACGAGCAGTCCAGCAGCCCCAGCAGTGCCTTGAGGATCTGAGTTGGCATTTGTGACCGAGATCAGAGCGGAGGCTGCAGTCGTGCTGGAGAAAAGTGCTGCTCTCGCTGCGTTTCGCCAAACTTAGCTGCTGACATGCAAGTCTGAAAAAGTCGAGAGGAGCCAGTCTGGAGCTCCGGCTCAGAAAAAACAGAGAGGGAAAGAGACTCAAGCATCGGGAGAGAAAAAAATCTCTTTAAATATTTTATGACCCACTGCATTCAGGAGAATATATATGTATACATGCACAAGGAGCGAAACCTTGACAGTCACACGCCCACTCTTTTAAACAGCCGGCCGAGAGCAGTTTCAGGACGTTTTTAGTTTTTATGTTAATTTCCCTCCTGACAAGCCCCTCGGGCCAGACAAGCTCCTTTGAATACCCCCCTCCTTCTCAAACAATAGCCCGCTCGCCACAAAACCCCTTCCACACTTCACACTTTGTGTCATTTGGAACCAATTCTTAGCCGCCTGAACAGATAGCGACACTAAAATTAGAAGCTAATCCGTGGACCTTTAGTGAGTGGACATGGAGAAAGCAGATTTGTCAAGCCCCGCATTAGTGGGATTCTTTTATAAGCGACAGGACGTGTTAAGGCAGCTTAAACTAGGCAGAATATCTCAATCAGGATTGTGAGGAGTAGGGAGCGTGGGCTGAAACAAGAGTCCAAAGTTTAGGGGTACGAGGAGTTCAGGGGGGATGTAGGGAATTGAGGACGTACACCGCAACTGTATCCTTCCCACCTGCCCGAGTCGCCAAGAGACTGAGGTGCCCTCGATTTCCGAGCCAGACTCGGGTCCGAAGTTTCAAAACTGCCTACATGGCCAACGGCTGCACGCGCTGGGCCTGCGCTTCCAGCCACAGCTGTGCTTATGTTGCAATGCAATGCAACCCTCTTGCAATTTCAGAGGTCTAATTTTAGTGATCATTGGAGTTCTTCCACCTTGCAAAGGAGCTTAACTGGTCTCCAGAACAAATTTGGCAATCAGCAAAATTCCTCGACTTGCATGTCAAGTCCTAAATACCACAGATGTCCACTCCGTTACATTTCAACACTGCGTTCGGATAGCAAGGGCTTTGTGGCGCATGTTTTTCGATTGTTCAAGAAAATGATTATCTCCACATACACCCAGTTTCCACTGCTGGATTGTGAAAGCCTCAACAAACAACACAGGGAAAGCTCCAGCCTGCTTTAAGCTTCCTCCTTTTCGAAAGGAAACTCACGGCGTTGTAAAATGTCTCAAGACGTCAGCAGAGGGAAAAAAAGAAAACAAAGTTTTCACTATTCGCATTCCTATCCCTCTGTTCCCTCTCTTTCATCCAGCTAAACTTATCTCTCCTGTGAGAAACCAAAACTGAAGCACTTGGGGGTCAGAGGTCAGACCAAACAAAGCCAGACATGCATTTCAGCAGAATTATTTAATAAAAACCAATCCCAGCCTTGTGAGATTGGGAACTACAATGCAGAGACAAAAATGTATCTGAGAGACAAGTGTAGAAAAAAGAAAGAACATTTGCATAGTTCTCTGTTCCTGAAGGAAATGAAGATAAGATACGGGGTGTTTGGGTCTGAGAGAAAACAAAAACCCCTTTCCACTGCTGCAGTCAGGGCTTGACGATACGTGGTTACAGTACATACCTGTATTAGCTAATCATGATTACTGTACATGAAGTAAAGCCCATCACAGACCAAACTGGACGTGAATTTGAACTTCGTTCACATCAAAACTATATAGACTAGACATCACATGACTTTTTGTGTGATTTTGTGCCATGAGAAAAGGACAATCACACAGATTATCGATCAAAAAGATATCCTTTGCTTCTCAATAAATTGGCAAATGTGGCATTTTGAGTGACTTCCACTTTGAAAAAGCGAAATGGGAACAGACACTTTCATCATTTCATTCAGGAGCTAAACTTGATGAACTTTATGCAAGGCTAGGGTCTCCATAACTCAGTCCGGGCTGCTTGGAGATGCAGCTTCACACGTTACGAAGCACAAAACAAACTGGCAGAATGTCTTTAAGTGCAAATATCCTCTGCTCCTCACAGAATGGGCAAACAGTGACACTGGACTACTTTCAGGTTCCATTAAGAAGATAAAACTTTCTGAGAGTTTCCACATGTAACTCGGATGGTCGTAGTCCAGTTTGAGCCCCTTTGGAGCTGCTTTTGGAGATTCAAATCTATTTGACGTTTGTTAAAAGTTACAGTTGTTGGGACACAGTCTGTCCGCCATCTTGGTTGTCACCATGCCAACATCAGAGATGTCTGTGACTGGTCAGAGTGTTCCTAAGAAGGTTTCTAAGAAATGAATGAATAAAATCAAGTTTGTATTTGGTGGGGAAGACATCATCAGTTATACATGTGCTCTATTTCATTTATCATCATCTGAATAAACCACAGAAATACATGACGTTTGGTGTGTAAAGGACTTAACATTGCAAAACGTTTTCATTCAACTGCTGAATTAAATTCAAACCAATACCTGAAACGACACTAAAATAACTGTGCAACTTTGGCCGAGTTTCCTCAGCTCTGTACAAGAGAATAAGACTCTCTATTTGTTGTTTGTAAAACCACCTTGGAACAAGTTTTACAGAAAAATCTTTAAAGTTAACCTGCCTCTCGTTGCTGTTTTGCTCATTTTATAGCTTTATTTTGCACAGTAAGAACACACTGGCAAACGTAATGGCTCGGAAAATGTTAATGAATTGGTGGAAACTGCTTTATGTCTGTTTGCCATTTTTTCTTTGATAAGATAAAGGCGTGTTTTAATTTCTCCATCATTTTGCAAGTGCCTGCTTCATGTCAGGCAAAAACAGAAACGTGACTGGTGATATAACCTTATCCTATTTGTATTTACATTATTATTAAGCAAACACATTTCCATCTTAATTTAGCACATTTTGTTTGTTTAAGTAAATTATCAATCTCAAGCAAGCGAGCAAACTTTTATGCAATCTTCGATGATTCAATATGTGCGGTTTCCACAAGGCCTTATGCAATATGTCAAAATATGCATATGTGTATGGAAACTGAGCTTATGTCTAGTTGAAGATCAGATAATGCCTGTACGTGCTTGATAAGGAAAAAGTACATCAAATCTAATACATAATCTGGAGGACATACACACTGATGAGGTACTGTATTTCCAAATATGACATGCATTTCAACTACTTGTTCATAAAGGAAGGAACTCTACATTGAGGCCTTCTAGGCTCCTCAATCGTTTATCATCTCTTCAAGTTCTCCAGGAGTAAAGGCAATGTGGAAGAACTGGGAGCAAAGGTCAGTCGGCTGACCTTTTCAGGGCCGAGAGGTGATAAGCAACATTTATCACACCGAAGCTATTCTCTGCGAGTAAATCGCCCTGGCAACCTGCCGAAAGGCCTTCAGTAATGCTATCATGTCAACTTAGGGTACTAATGAAGATCTACCACCGTCGGCTCACAACACAGGGCGTGCGTCTGTGTTTCTGGGGAAATAAAACACAAACGCTGGAAGTGTACCACTCGCGAATGGAAAGAAAACATGGTCAGTTGGCATCCTTCGCGTTAGCGCTCATTCAAGGCTTACGTCAAGTAGGGTGATTTTTTTAACGACTGCGGCCTGGATCGAATCAGGAGCTTCAGACGCTGGCAATCACAATCATAAAATTGGTACTTTACACGTCTTTAAGAGGGCTGTTAAAATTACATTAAAAGCGCAGAGCCAATATAATGGGCCAAAGCAAGGAAGGGGGAAAAAAACGAGCTGGAAGCTATACGCACTGATGAGGTATGTTTACCGTACTCCCAAATTCCAAATCAACTGAACAGAAAGCTCTGGCTTTCAATGGCTTTTGGAACAGAGGCTGTTTGTACGAGCTTGAGAAGAGCGGAGTTACAACACTAAAGGAGGGGGCGGCTAAACTGTGTAGGCCGAAGACATGCTCTGGGCACCGAGGTGCCGCTCCCCACCCACCCATTCATCCAATCGTTCATCTCCAAAACCGCAGCGCAGAAAAGCTCCATTTGTCCGGATACAACGGCAGAGATGTAGCGGAATTCATAACGTGTTACGCCAATTAACAAAGAGCTGAAAATCGAGCGAATCTGCCAGAAGCTGGCGGTCGAGATTGGGCCGGGACAATGGGCCGCGGAGGACAGTCACAGAGGGGCTGTTTGTGTCTTGCTCTTAGGGCCGACGGGCAGCAGGGAGACGGTGTGGGTTTGGCGAGTAGGCCAGGGGCCAGCGGCCATCTCTTGTCCGGTGCCTGAGAAAAGTGGGCACGCAAGCTACGGTAAATGATGCGGAGGAATCTGCTTGCACGAGCTGTGGTCAGAGGAGCCGTGGGGAGGCAACGGCCGGAGCTCCACAGACACAACAGACCCGGAGCACAACGGACTCCTTTCACGGCCCACTTTCGTAACTCTCTGTTTTGTTTGCGAGAGCAATTAGCCGAGAACGCTGCGCCTCTGACAACACACAAAAATTAAACACATTTCGTAGATGCATTTCAGTGCTTTCCCAGTGGGCTCCTTTCTGTCTTTTCTTTCATGTGATGGCTTTGCACATAGAGCTATTGTGAAAGACTCTTTAACAGGCAATTTGTTAACATCGATCTCAGAGACTTTGCGCTAGTTGCCATGGTTTCCCATTTGAGCGTATAAGTCTCTCTGTCAGGATGTGAAGTTAATGGGAATTTAAAAATGAATCATGTCACAGGCGTTGATGAAAGCACCCTTGAAAGGTGTGTGTAAGGAATGCAATAAAGGAAGGCAAAATAAATGAACGGAGGGAGGGAAGAACGCCGGCGTGTCACATTCTCTCGAGGGAGAGTTTGACTCCTGGGAATGGGCCGATTAAAGCTGCTGATTACAGATGCTTCTGTAAACCTTTTTTTTTTGTTGTTTTTTTTTTTCGAAATCTTTTATGCACATCATTTTATGCAGAAACCCACCAGAAATCCCTTAAGGGGAATTTGCTGAGCTCTTAATGTCATGAATTCATTTGATATTATTGCTCACAAGCAATTACTGTTATTATGTACCGATCCAAAGTAGGGCTGGGACAATACAAATCAATAAATCAGCACAAAATTAGTGATTTTCATTGCGTAATACAAGAGATGGAGTCCCAGAATCACGCTCACGTCGCATGTCAAATTTTACCAATGAAATGGTAAATAGTACTTCACCAAAAGGGAAAGTGCCTAAAATGCCAGGATTAACCCAAATAGGCAGGAAAGTTATACTCGCTAGCTAGTGATGGGAAAAGCTCCCTGAGTCACTGCGACGTGGAGGCAGAAAACTAGCAATAGCTAATTTAGCTCATGTTGGCAGCTTATCTGGCTCAGGAAGTTACAGATCACATTCTTTTAAAATGTAATAAACTAGCCGTCACACAAACTTCCAAATAACCGACCTTTTCAAGATTTTTCGCCCCTTTATTTTAAGCACCATATTTACTGTGTGTAAAACTTCGGCTGTGTTTTTCAGTAATAACAGCGCCACTATTTAAATCTGTTTCAATGTGAGAGGTGCAGCTAAAAATAAGACCAAAATCTTCTACTAAAGACTTGGGAATTTGACTCAGACTTGCACCCCAGAGGCTTGTGACTCTACTCCACTCGAACCCCAGTCTGAATCAAACCTAAGACTCGTGACTTGACTCGAACCCCAGAGACTCGTAACTCAGTCTGAAAATAAGACCAAAATTTTCTACTAAAGACTTGGGAACTCAACTTGGACTTGTACCCCAAAGACATGTGACTCGACTCTGACTCAAACCCCAGAGACTCGTGACTCGACTCGAACCCCAGAGACTTGTGACTTGATCTAAAAATAAGACCAAAATTTTCGACTAAAGACTAGAGATTCGATTCAAACCTGTACCCCAAAGACTCGAGACTCAACTCTGATTCGAACCCCAGAGACTCGTGACTCGGCTCGCTCCCGGAGGCTTAAGACTCGCACCCTGCAGCCCTCCGAGCTGAAGCAGAGCCTCGAGACTCCAGAGGCTCGTGACTTGATCTAAAAATAAGACCTACATTTTCTACTGAAGACTTGAGATTCGACTCAGACTTGTACCCCAAAAACATGTGACTCGACTCTGACTCAAACCCCAGAGACTCGTGACTTGACTCGAACCCCAGAAACTTGGGACTCGATCTAAAAATAAGACCAAAATTGTCTACTAAAGACTAGAGATGCGATTCAAACTTGTACCCGAAAGACTCGAGACTCAACTCTGATTCGAACCACAGAGACTTGTGACTCGACTCACCTTGAACCCCGTTCTGACTCAAACCCCAGAGACTCGTGACTCGATTTGAACTCCAGAGACTTGTGATTTGATCTAAAAATAAGACCAAAAGTTTCTACTAAAGACTTGAGATTCAACTCAGACTTTTCCCTCAAGGACTAGTGACTCGACTCTGACTCGAACCCCAGAGATTCGTTACTCGGCTCGCTCCCGGAGACTTAAGACTCACCCCAGAGCCCTCTGAGCTGAAGCAGAGCCTCGAGACTCCAGAGACTCGTGACTTGATCTAAAAATAAGACCTATATTTTCTACTAAAGACTTGAGATTCGACTCTGACTCGAACCCCAGAGACTCGTGACTCGGCTCGCTCCCAGAGCCTTAAGACTCGCACCCTGGAGCCCTCCGAGCTGAAGCAGAGCCTCGAACAGAACGCTCAACTGTGAGATGCCTTTCTTTCTTGTTACTTCACGCAAGCGACAGTAATGATGAAAGATGCTGCTTCTGATGGTGTTTCCACACGCAGCAGCACGCCGCTGCTCACAGGACAATAATTATCAATAAATTGATAAGCGGTCAACAGCCTTCTTCCAAAGTCACAGGATGCACATTTAAGGACAGCCAGTGAGAAATCCCAGTCACACCGAAATAAAACTGTCAGACAGCTTTAGGTCTCGCTCCTCACCGATTTAACGGATTTAACATTCTAATATGAGACTTTACTGATTGCCGCGGTGCCTCGTCCACAGGTTTGCCAGAACCTGCTATCAAAGGAGACCAGTCAAGCTGGATTTCCTTTCTTGCTTTTCCTGGACTGCCTCCTTTTTATCCTTTTCTCAGATGCTCTAATTAATTGTGTTAAAAATGGAAGGGCATGATAGGCACTGACACGCATATCGGCATAAAAAACAGTTTGCACCTCGGAGAGACGTAACCATGGTGATGAGGCCATATTCTCCGATCTATAATGAGCCGACTGACACTTTAATGGAAACTTCAACATATCTGCTAACATTTATAACGCAGGGGAAAAGAAGCACTGCTTGAATTGCACATAGAGAGCTCGACCAACTTTCCTCGCCTCAGGCGTCGTAGTGTCGTGATTTTCCATCTGTGTCTCCATGTGGGATCTGATTTTGATATGATATTTTATATGTCCTACATCACCGTCCCAAAAATGGATCACGAGGGCCGAGCAGTGCAGCACACAGGCTTTCGGTCCAGTGCAGGGCAACACATCCAGCTCCAGTGTGTTGATCACTAGTTAGTTAGCAAGCTAAGGCCATGCACCTGACTTAACTCTTTGAAGGCAAAGTTATCAACTGCAATAACACAATCATGCTGCTATTTTATGCTCACAGTTCATAGCTCATTAAAAGTAGCTGGAAAACCAGAGCTGGTATATGAGGAGCCTGGCCTCTTCCTATTTCCCCCGTTATATCAAAGACAAGCGAGTCGTCAATGAATGCTGGTAAATGGGGCTAAATGGCTAAAAATGAAAAGTTAAATAGTTTCTAATCACTTAGCCAGAACATTCCTTTCATTTTAGAAAGTAGAAGGATGTATTTCACTAAAAGAGGCAAAGAAAACTCACCTGTATGTTTCCTTTTTTCTACAGTAAACGGGTTTTGGGCAGTAGAAGGCGGCATTACTGCTACTGAGTGCTGATTGGTTGGCGAAAGGAGAAGCTCATTGGCTGTTCGCGCTCACTGGCGTCATGAACGCATGAGGCACCGCTTTAAACTCGTAACTCGAGTTTAAAAGCTCTTAAAAATATAACAGCGGTGTTAAAATGTTTTATGCTATTCAGTATTCAGGAATGAATGTATTCTTTTAAGCTAAAATGTTTAAGCATTTATAAACTATGATTTTGCTCAAATGCTCCACATTAACCCATTCATTTTGGACTCGCTTGGACAATGCAGAGTGGTAATTCGCCTCTCTACAAGTTCTCTGGAAGAACTCCATCGAACGTGCGGATTCTTAACCTTCAATCCACACCATATTTGTGTTTGCAAATAGGAGATATGATTTGAAATTACTGTTTTACATAAAATCTTGTTTTGTGGGGAAAAAAAATCCTTCACACTTTGTACAGGTGCAAAATTATGTGCCTAAAGCCTTACAGAACGCTGAAGTCATGCATCAATCATACAAATCGGCCGGTCAACTCTCACAGATATCATTACTGGAGCTCCTCTGGTAAAACTAATCCAACTTGAATAGGGCGACCACATGCAATTTATTGCGTAATAATTACACAATAATAATTATGCACTGTTAATGGAGGATCTAGCCAAGATAACAAGTTCTAATGGCTAAAGAAGGCACTGTAACATGCCCCATCCTTACACACACAGCACACAGTAGCACAGTGCACAGTGAAATGGCAGCGGGGCTGAGTGCAGTGGAGCAGCTCTTTGCCTGAAGCGGTGGGAGACCCCCACAGAGATGCCACTGTGCAGCTTTCGCGTGTCTCACTGAAGGCGTCTGCTTAAATATGAAGAGGGGGATCTGTTCGAAACACAAAAGCTTCGCTTCTGGACTGCGGTCAGCACATTTCGCACACGCGAGGGCCCAAACTACACGCTCGGGGCTTCCGCTGCGCACGGCCCGAGGAAAATGTGGCTTCTGGAGAGGAAATGAGGCCATTTTTAACTGGGCCCGTCCCCCCCCGCCGTAATGGTCCTGGTCAATGAAGTGTGCGGGGTCTCTGTTCAAGCGCAGGCGTTCCGGAGGCGCGGATCCATAAATTATGAAACGTTGGGGGACGAAGCCTAATCACCTCTGCGCTGTCACCTAGCAGAAGCGAGAGCTAGTTTAATTTACGCTGGCACATCCGTCACTGCTCAGGCTAATTTCACTCACGCTAGCTCTCGGAGGGAGGGCGGGAGAGCTTCAGGGGTACGTTTTCGTGGGTTGCCGTTATGTTTGTTTAGTTTTTTTTCTTTTTTTCTCCTCCTAATGGCTGCTTTCTCTTTTCAGCAGCATCTTTTGTTCCTCGTAATACCAAATCGCTGCAGCAGTGGATGTAAAGCAAAACTAAGAAGGAGTTTGGTGAGCAACATTCAAACAACAGTACATCCATATGGGCAATCACTGGGGAGACATGACCGAACGGTGGGCCAACAGTTACCACCGTTTGCAGGTTCGGTGCATCAGCTGACGGTCCAGCTGCCCCAGGATTCTGGTGCTTTATGGCTCAACAAGAATGAGACCTTGAGACACAGTGAAAGGAATTCTGCATTTTAAGGTCCTTGTCTTCGACCATAATGAATCTGGACAAGAAAACAAGCCGGTTTACCACTTTTCCTGGCTTTACAATGCAACTGGTCAATCCGCAGAAATGAAAGGATAACTCACAGGTGGAAAACGAGCTAAATGACACAGCAGGAATAGCATTAACATGGGCAGAAACATTCATTCGTTATCTAAACCGCTTATCTTCCTTTGTCACAGGGGGAGATGGAGCCTATCCCAGCGCTCATTGGGCAGAAGGCTGGAAACACCCTGGACAGGCCGCCAGTTCATCACAGGGCAGACAGACAGACATACACATTCACACACACATAATTTAGCATCTCGAATCAGCCTGAATGCATGTCTTTGGGCTGTGGGAGGAAACCCAGACAGTCTCAGGGAGAACATGCAAACTCCACACAGAACGGACGCTGGTCACCTGACCGGGGAATCGAACCCAGACCCTTCTTGCTGTGAGGCAACAGCGCTACCCACTGTGTCCAAAATTCTATTAGACACTTCGAGGGCTGCAACAAACAACTATTTTGATAGTCGACTGACCTATCGTTTATTGAAATGAATAATC
>JAILXH010252656.1:33668-50601 GCA_023558415.1 Piaractus mesopotamicus
TCTTCTCAGTTTTAGCCTCCTCTTTAACCATTTCATCAGCATTTTCCTCTCAATCTGCTTCTTTTCCTCTTGAGAAGAAGCTTGTGTACATGTCCTCTTCACTTCACTCAATTTGAGCCTTCCAATTCCACAAGAAAACAGTTTGTGTTAGTGCTAATCAAATACTGTTACTAACATGATGGTTTAACTTATGACTTTGTGTCTAATCAACTTTTTTTTAATGTACACTCAGCTTGACTAACTGCAGGCCCATGAGCCATTCAGAAGAATGAACAGCAATTTAATCCAGGACAGACACTCGCTGCTCTTAAAATCATCTCTGCTTCGAAAAGTCACCTAAACCAACATATATGTTATTAAAGCACACCAATATAAGTTTAATTTAACAATTTATATTATTTATATGGCAGTCACTGTGGGCTGCAAATGGGCCAATTGAAATGGTAGCAGCTACTACCCTGTGTAGCCACGGCCTTATCTGGCAATTTAATGAACAATTTCCATTATAATCTCAATAGAGCTTCAGTGGGTGCTGTGGTAGCACTGCATTCATGACTATACACACTATACAATAACAATAATAATAATAATAATAATAATTATTGTTATTGTTGGTTAATATTATATATTATAGCAAATTAAGACAGAGAGAGAGACACACACAGAGACACACAGACAAAAACACACAGAATACAAGTAGAGTCGGAGAAACAGAGAAAGACAGAAACGCAGTGCTTTCCTGCAACTATAAGGCAGTCAGTTCGATTGACACGTGTGATTACCTGAGGGAGTGTATAACAGAAGGGCTGAGCCCGAGGGCTCCAAACAGCTGCATACACTCACACAGATGAAATATGACTGGGTGCTCATCCCATGCCTGAATCACAAAACACTTAAAGAAATGATGGGGTTCTGGATTCCAGGTGCCACTAATCCTGCAATAATGTCTAAAGCATTACTGAACTGGATCTGGCATCAGAGAACTCTAAAATCTCATCAGTAGTATAATTAAACCATAATTGTACTGAAGTACACGTCCCAGACAGGCAAGTTACAGCAGGACTTATCAAAGCTAGCCTGTGTGTTTACACTGCACTTTAAAACAATGTGAGGCTAGCCATGTTCGGCATCTGAAAGTCTGAAATTCTGATGTTAATATGCGTTTCCAGACTCTGGCCTTAAAAAGGATCTTACAGCAAACACAAAAAAGTTCATAAGAATTTTCCAATGCAGCTCTCATGAACTTAAATTCTCAGAAATTCTCAAGAAAGTTATTATTTATTTCCTGAAGCAAATCTTAATTGTTTTGTATATAGACTACAGGGGGTTTGTCATGTAGACTAACAATATTATGTTACATTTTTACATTACCAGAAATTATATCATATTTGCCTTAACCGGTTATTCAGTCTAATCACACCAGCAACCGACGACAATAAAATGAAGGTAAAATGAAGGTAAAATGAAATCTAACCAAAAGTTAAAAAAAAATAAATAAATAAATAAAAAATAAAAAATAGTAAGCAAGAACTAGAAGTGATGGTGGAAGAAATAGCCAACAGGAAAAATCCTCCTTGTCCTTTCAATGCAAGACAAGTGTGATGTTAAGACACAACATTTTTTTTCCAAGAACACCTCTTGCTCTTATAACTGTTCTTAAGGGACAATTTAAGATAAAAGGAAGAAAATTCTTTCAAAGTTTTCGAAGAACAATAACTTATCTGAACTTTTTTTCTCAAGTAGGTAATGAATCCAGCTCCAGGTGGACATAAAATAAACAAAATAAACACCACTTGAAAGACGTAAAATGGTCTAGTCAAAAATGTATGATCCTTCACTAACAAGTAATGAAAGCATATAGCCACGTTTTATCTTACAAATGGATAAAAGTTTAGGTTTTCCTTATAAATTCTATTCCGCAAAAGTAAACAGTTGCACTAGACATCAAGACAAAAATAATCCTTTCAGAACAAGATCTGTGGGATTTTCACAATTACTTCACAGCAGGTGTGACTGGATGTGTTGCATGTCAATCAAACAGCCTTTTCCTGACAAGGTAGGCAGCTCTTGGCCACGTTATGCAGCAAAAAGCACCAGACTCCCTGCTGATATGGAAAAAACCTGGCTTGCAAGATTAGAAATTACTTAACAAGTCACCACACTTTGTACATAAATCTTCACGTTTGCTTCAATGCGAAATAGTTGAGTATAAGGTTACATTACTTGTTAGTTACATTAGCCTTGCAGCTCCAGTGCAAAACTACTGATGTAAATCTTAGACACTACTAGTGCTCGCACCACTTATTGATCTAGCAATAATTATTCCACTAATCTAAAATTCAGTCCTGGATCATTTATGCTCTAGTGAGCTGCCTGTGAACTATGGCTTGTTTGTTAATGTTACGCTGGTGCTGGATTGCAGCAAAAAACACAAACAGAAACAGTGTTTTTCATTCTTAATTTTAGTTTCATTTTCAGTTTTTGCAAGGTCTTCAATTTTTACCAGTTAAAAAAACAGATGAGATGTTTAGCGCACTCAAACCTTCCCATCAACTCTGATGTGTTAAATACTCTAACAGCACAGAAAGAAGACAGAGAAAAGGAAGAAATGGAGTCAGGGAGTAGAAGCAACAATAAAGTTCCTATTCTTCTTCTAGGGAGTGCAACTGAAAGACATTTATGCACTGGGTAATTGCCCATTCTGCTAAAAATGTTTAACAGCATGGGGTGTTCCATCAGTTACTAGAGGAGCTAGCACTGCATCAGCCTGAAGCTCTGCACAATAAAAAAAAAAGTAAAACAGAAACCAATGAGCTCTGATGTCAAAGACGCTATCAGTGTTAATTTGTTTGTTTTCGGAATTTGATGTGGAATTTTTCATCATCAATAAAGAGGTTTGATATGTGAGTTTTTATACCAACACAAGGCCATTAAAAGTTCCAAAGAGGCCATATAATCACTGCCTGACATGCAGGTGCAAACTAATTAATAAAATAACTAAAATAATTCACTGCCTCTGAAAAATCATGACTACACCTGCCAGAGACGAACCACACTGAAGAACAGTGTCATGAGCTAAAACACACCGATTAGGATAGACAGACACCTAACAAGACGCTCAACACCACAAGATTACAAACTTCTCAACTGTCAGAATTTTAATACATTTCAGCTTGCTGATTAAAGCCTGCCATTCAGAAACTGCTCATATCCAAGGGCAACACACAAAGACAGACAACCTGGTGTAAGGATTGTAAAACCCAGAGCCTGAAATAACAAAAAAAGTAACAGTTTGATGAGTCATTTCTCAACCTATTTTCAGCATCCGACGTGAACAGAAGGATGCCTTTAACAATGACACCTGTTTCCAATTTTAAAATACCGTGTTGTATCTATAATAGTACAAGCTTCCATACTGTGAGAGACATTAGGGCCAATGAAGTGCTCTGCACAGACATATAAATAGATTATGATGCTCAATTACTCAGACCAGGCGCACCCTACGGTGAAAACACTGCTCCTTCATGATATGACCATATTCCCAGATGTTAATGCCTCCATGAACACTGTTAAAGACACTCTAAATGGATGTCATGGACATTGAAGTGAAGAAAAACCTCCCTGCGTAACCTCAGCAATCACCAGATCAGCATCATCACCATACCTTTATGGGATGTTCAGGAGCACCCATCCAAAGAACTGGATTGTTTTGTTCTAGTATGTTCCAATATTCCACTATATACACTTCAGGACATGACAGTGTTGCAGAAAAGCCTGAAGCTCTTCTGAAGACAAAGTATGGCACTGCCCCTTGTTGATAATATTTTCTTTTTATAATAAGAAATATAATTTTATCATATTTTATTAAAACAATTCACTTCACAAAAAGATTATTTTTAAAAAAATGGATGATTAAGTTAATGAAAAATATAATTAACATAATTTGATATTACATGATCATCATCCACTGCTGTGACTGTAATCTTAATTTTACTAAAAAAAAAAAAATGAAAAATTACAAACATAACACATTGTTCTTATAAATAAAACGAAAATGCTCAGTCCATGAAACTGTATGTTGCAGGTCTTTATGTTCTCACTCTAAATAATTATGATGGATACGTTTTGTCAAACGAATGTCAACATAGTGTGACGCCACTCTATAAATACAAAAACAGCATTTATCTGACAGGATGCTATGATGGCTAATTAGCCTAGCCTAGTATTTAAAGTGTTTTCTTTTTTTTAAACAGTGTTGGTTCAGTGCTGTTCAGAATGTGTTTGTTTTACTTCAGAGTGTTACAAATGTATTCTTGTAAGTGTGGCATAATAATAATACAAAATAAGAGATGCAAGATGCTAAATGTACAGGCATGGAGTTATATTCATTAAACATACAAAAAAAGAGATGTACTTAAGCGTGCTTCCCAATGGGATTAACTTTAGGAATGCACTTCATACAATAATCTAATGCACTTTAACCATTCTAACTGCTCCTCTGCAATAAAAGTTAGGAAACAGGATTAGCAAAAGGCAAGCTGGTTCTAGATAAGAACCTACAATCACATTACAGGCATTACTCTCGGTTTTCTAACTGTTCTAGTAACAGCTCAGGCGGAGAGCCAGATAAACCAAATCAATCTGGAAAATTCAATTGGGTGGCTTTGCGATTTACACAATTTACTCTGGTAATTGCCTAATCGACTTTGCTCTGCTGGCAATGGATCAGTCAGGGGTTCTATGTTTATTTCAACAGATTTCCTGATGTCTGAGAAGCAGAGGAGACAGAGGAGTACAGATCATAGGCTACCTGCACTGAGTGCAATGTGTATGATTTAAAGATCATCATCATCTGCTACAATTCAAAAAGTTACAGCCTGTGAAAAATTTACAGAACTATCCTGTGACACCTACCGGAGCCTATGAGGGAGTTACTAATGCAAGCAGATTCTCAAGGGTACTTTATCATCAGTGACCACTAACTGGCATGAAATATGTACAATGAAATAGTAAGAGAAAACTATATTCCCTCTTTGAGCACATAAAAGCACTTAAAATATACTCTATTGAATTATAATACACACACCTGATTCAACTTATTACACATCAGATGCACTCATTAAAGAGCCCACATATGAAAGATCAAATTCCCTTCACTTTTTTTTGTAAATAAAGGGCTTTGAAGTGATATGTTAACATTGCTAAAGTTTCAAAATGCACCATTCACTACTCAGTGCAGAAATAGCCTGTTTTTATTGTTTTATCGATGTCACAAGAACCAACATATTAAATATTCAGCCGACAGCAGTTTAGCTCCTTTGATTCATACTGAAGTTCTAAGCAGTGTTATAGCCTGCTTAACTGTGACATATAAAAAAGGTTGGAAAACGGTCATGTACAAAATAATTATGACCATTTTTTGGTACATAAAACCACAGTAAAGTTATAAATGGACCTCGGAAGACAAACAAAATACAAGACACTTTCATACTGACCTAGAAAAAAAAAGACTAAAAATAAGTAAAAAACAGCCTCAGCCAAAACTTCTGAAACACCACAGAAAACAAAATGATCCCAAAAATCAAATAAAGATTCAGAATCCTTGGCCTATTACTCTAGTATTCAAGTAAATCAGGCATGCGTAAAGTCTGGTGTAAAAATGTTAACTCTGTTTGGGTTAACTAACTTCATTCAATTCTGACTTTGTGAGACTGAATTAAACCTGGTAATGAAGCCGATATGGGAATTGTGGGATGATGCTGATGCATAAACATTTATAAAACACAGAAATTAGGACGACATCTACCTGGATTAGCACTACGCATAATATAACATTAACTTTCGCATACAATTAATAAAATGCAGACATTTCACCCCAGCAGCCTAGTGTCTCATAAATATTCAGTTCTAGCAATATCAGCCAATAGGAAATGATTCTGAAACCATTGTGCATCCCTAATTCTAAGCATATTAGAACTCTACAAGAAATATTCTACTGTGTAACGTGACCAAGCTTACAGGCATAAGATGTTCATGCACAGTTCTATAAACTAATGCAGTCAGATATTCAATCCCATTTGACAGAAGAATACATTATCTAGAATCATATCAATATTTCCAAAAATGTTACAATTAGTGTTCCAGCTAATTTTAATATAAATTATTCACTTCAGGATATTTTAAATATATTTGGCAAAGAACATTAGGCCTAAATTCAATTTCCTGCAGTGGATTTCACATGTTTGGAAACTGATTCAGGAGGCTATTTAATTTCCATTTCAATTAAAGTATCTATTTGCAATTATGTGAGACACATTTATTAATTCTGTTATTTTTAATAAAAAAAATCCCTTTCATTCTGCTGGACAAAATCAGCAAATACTTATGTAATGGGGAAGAAGCCAAGTTCATTAAAACCAGCTCCATATATCTGCCTTACATCACAGGCAAAACACACCATCACTATTACTTTATTTGCTTATGTCATTAAACTAGAATGCAATTTTACAGAAAGGTTCGGCTTGATCTTTTGATTCTGAGGTCAAGATTCAAATGAATTTATAGTAACACAATAAGCCCAAAAACTGCAACACTAGAATTTATAGGCACTTGCAGAAAAAAAAAGCCCAGTAATTTGACTGCGAGTGCATGAGTAACATTCTTTGATAGTGTACTGAGATGATTACCCCCTTAAGGTAGGATGCTGTTTATAACAATCCAGAAGCACAAAGTACAGTGAATGTAGCCTGTGATCAGTGTTGTAACCTATCATGACCAATACTGAATGTTTTCCATTTGCTCTCTTAAACCAAACTCTTAAATATCAAAGATGGCCTACTGGTATTGAATTGACGGGTACAAGTGTGAGACCAATAGCAGCATCTTTCTGTGGAGTGGTAAAGTGTTTGCATTTGCTGCTCCTCTTGCCAGACCACCACTGTAAATAAGAATATGTTTTTAATGACTTGCCTGATTAAATTAAAGGGTAAAGAAATGAAAATCTAAAAATCTTAAGTGAAGCTTCACTTAAAAACAACTGATTTTAAAGATTAGTAGTTTTATACGAAATAAAAGATTGGAAGCAGTCGACATTTAAGGTTTCAATGTCACTATCACAAAAGAACAAGTGGCATTGTGTTCTAGTCGACAAACAGGTGAGCAAAGTAAAGAATACAACAAATGCATGAAACAGACACCAAGCTGAAGAGCAGCATGATAAGAACTAAATTAAGTGGGTAGTTCACTACACATTATTCAAATCTAGTCATGTTATATATGTTCTGTTTTATCTGTACCTCAACAAAGGACATGAAGTCAAAGGAAAATTAATTTAACCCCCAAAAATGTAGCCAGCTGACTGCAAGTCAGTACACGGCTCCATAGCCAGCAGCAGGCTCATCTGGAGAACACTATGGAATGTTTGCGAAATTCCTCTAAAATGACTTCAGAGTTAGAAAATCATATTAAAAATATTGGTATAAAAATTAATCCTCCTTCAAATAGTTTAAAATCTAAAAACAAGGGTCCCTGCGAGCTTTAGCAGTAGCCCATACTTGCTTAAAGCCAGAAATTACCCTGTTTCACCCACCATAAGCTCACTATACATTCAGCATGTTTACTTGATCAGAAAATCTGGTATATTCCAGCAACACCTACAGCTGAACACAGTTTTGTTCAGACATGCCAAACACATCGTTTCTTCCAAACAAATGGTGCAGAAGACAAAGCAGACTCAAAGATATCAGACATATCTCAATGATCAATCACTGCATTCCACAGCCTTAAAAAATAAAGCCGAAGCTTAAACCTCAGGAAGAGTCACTGTTCTAAGTATTCACTGCAGTAGCATTTTACTATGATGCAAGAATGTGATAATTAGCTCAAGGATCAGGTCTCGGGCTGAGCGATACTTCAAGAGAGGGAGATCAAAAATGTCAAGGTGCTGTAACAAAGTATATAATTATATTTTTAAAGCTAAACAAAGGTCTCCAATGTGTTGTTATTCTGCACTAGCATTGCTTAAAAAAATACAAACCTAAAGAAAAAATATTATGCTGTAAGGTAGACTTGAATAATATGCCAACACTGCGTTACATTACAAATTGCATTACATCACATCACATCACAATAAAGACTACCTCTCTGAAAACTACTTAAAAAACACTGAGAACTGCATGCTTCATTACGAGAGCATTATTAAGTCTATTTAATTGGATTTATTGCAGTGCAGCGAGTGAAATGTTCATTAAAATCACTGTATTCAAAGTCTTATATAATACCTCTAAATGTGGCAGCACTGGTGCTTTTTGTCATTTCCAACTTATCAAACCTCCGAAAAACTAAATATCGTGATGCATAGCATGTACCAAGAAAACATTTAAATATCATGATGTTTTATTTTTGCCATATCGCTGACACCTACTTTGGTTTGATGCAGCTGGAAATAAGGCAGCACATCTCTAACAGTTGTATTTACAAAGTAACTGTAAATTTAGAATATTCTGCATTAAAATAGTTCAAAGAATAGCATCTGAATTTTCAACTGCACTGGCCTCTCTGCACAGTTCACTACCCCCACACTGACAGACTTTTTTGCATTTTTCTTGCTATTTAGGCTACAGTGAGATTTCCCACTTCCTATGATATGGGCCTAAACTACTGCTGAAGTTAATTCCCCCACTAAGCCAGACAATTAAAGGAATCAGGCTTTGATCACTCTCTTCATTCTGTCGTGTGACAACACCAGCTATATGCGGTGGCTGTATCTCAAGCACGGTTTGAGTGATTGTAATTACACCAATCAGCTATAACATTAAAAAATAACTTCCTTTTTTCTGGACTCATTGTCCATTTTATCAACCTCCTCACTTACCATATATGTACACTCTATAGTTCTACAATTACAGACTGTAGTCCATCTGTTCATCTGCATACTCTGTTACACTGGTCTTTAATGGTCAGGACCAGCCCAGAGCAGGTACTAATTGGGTGGTGGATCATTCTCAGCACTGCAGTAACACTGATGTGGTGGTGGTGTGTTAGTGTATGTTGTGCTGGTCAGAGTGGATCAGACACAGCAGTGCTGCTGGAGATTTAAACACCTCAGTGTCACTGCTGGACTGAGAATACATATCCAGCCAACAGCGTCCTGTGGGCAGCATCCAGTGACCGATGATGAAGGACTAAATGATGACCAACACAAACTGTGCAGCAGCAGATGAGCTATTTCTTATCCTTTTCAGATCACTGATTAGACATATTTGATGTAAAATTATAAAAATGTAATCACTGTTGTGGTCATTAGCATAGATGATATACTACATAAATAATGTGATTTTATTAAAATAAAGATTCAGATGGCTGTGTATCTACATTTTAGCAACATTTAACAAAATAAGGATTTTAACCCCATTGCAAGAAAACAGAAGCAAAACATTTACACATAAAGAAGACTAAATATCAGAATCGTATATGTACAGCAAATAATTACTTAAAAAATATCCCATGCGGTAGATATTTAGATTTGATAGATATTTCAAACTGATATTTGATGATGTATTTACTAAATTCAGGAAAAGCAGAACGTTTGGGCAACTCTGGGCTACTGGAAAGAAATATCTGCATTTTATTAATGTTCTTGCATTTGCAACCTACACAATATTCTATTCCAGCTAGATGCTGTCCCAATTTCTACATTTAATAAATGGTTATGTATCGGCAGTCTGTAAATATGTACACAGAAAATGTCAGATATTGACATCAGGCCACAATCCCCATATCGCCTCACCCCTAAAGACTGCTATATTTGCTTTAACTGAGGACTTTTAAAAGTGAAGTAATTGGTCTATGTCTCAGTCAAAATAAAGCCAGACTTCAGAGGCTGCTTGCAAACATACCACTGACGCAAAACCATACCCTGCAGCAGATCACATTGCGATAAGGAAAGTCTCCAGGAATTCTTAGGATGACACTCTGCCTGTATAACCTAAGACTCTAACCAACATAGTTAGAAAGGATTTAAAAGCTTTCACAAGCAAACACAGAAAACACAGCAGCAAATTCCATACTTTATCTCCAGAGTGCTGGCTCGTCTTGTTTACTTGATACTCGGCCTCAGCCACACCAGCTCTACTGAGCCAGAACTTATAAACCACACAAGTGATGGATTTTCATTGATCAGGTAAACTCACATACCTCCACCGGTACAGCTCAGGAAACTCCAGAACTGCATGATGTCTTTCCACGTGTTTTCCCAAAAGCAAGCCTCTTTCCTTGTGCTTTTGTCTTGTACCTGCGCACCTTTCGAGGCATATCAGCATAACGAAGTCTTCCTGCTGCACACACCTATGGAAGTCCTCCTAGCACCTCCCTCTCCCATACACTAGCTATGACTTGCCACAAGCACCACCTTGCACAGGCAGCAATCAGGTTAGCCATGTGCATTTCCTCTGATGTCAAGAGAATAAACCGTTATTCTCATCCACATGAGGAAAAAACAGGTCAGCTTCTCAAATGATGAAGGAAAAGACACTTTAATGCTGAGAAACGTGGGAGTAATAAAAACAATACAAGCAGGTGAAGACAGCTTACTCCTCCACAACCAGCAATGATGAAATCAATGAAAGTTGCCATACTGAGTACAAGTAGACACACTCAGAAGAAACGAGATCGTTTTACGTTGTCGTGAGGCAGTTAACTAGGTTAGCTACAGAAGCTTCAAGTTCAGCTACACATAACTTTAGAGTCCCACTGTTGTTTGTTTTTGCCACAGTAACGCTGATTTTGATAATATTATTGCCTGTGGTTACCACAAATAACGTTACACCTTCTGACAACAATGCGCTGAGCGTATGAGCTTATGGAGCCCGGTAAACAAACACACACGCCAACAAAAAACAAACAAAAAAAAAACCAAACCTGGCCAGTTTTGGATGGGTACTTAGTCATTTCGTTTGAACAGCCACATTATTTGCATTTTCTGAGACAAATAAAAGGAGAATGACTTCATTTGACTTCAATCCAGAGGCGCGACCTGCCTCACGTTAACGTTAGCTTTTTAAAAAAAAATCGTAACGGTAACCGACGCCAAATGCTAACACAGACTATTTCGCGCATTTAGCGTTAACATTTCACAAATCCAGCCAGCCAACAGTCCTTGTCAGCAAGTCGGAGCAGGAAAGCGTTATCCTCCTCTGCCCGAGCAGGCTAACTATAGACCCGTGCCCCTCACACTATATGCTAGCTTAACAGGCTAACAGCCTTGCAAGTTAACGCTTTTCTTTATAACAATCATGTTCTCTCCGGAGGGGCTGCTCCACTCTTACCGTGTGCTCTTCATCCGTTATTCCACAAACGCCTTCATTCCGCAGTGTTACCCGTGCGGAGGTCCCGTTGGTCAGTTAGCTGTGTGTGTGTGCGTCTTGTTTCCTTTAAAAGCTCAGTGGGGTCTGGCTCTCTCGCCTCCACAGTCGGAATACTCCCTCTCTCCCGTTCCCACCAACACAGCGCTGCATCCCGCAATCATGGCTCCAACATGGCTGACGCAGAGTGAGCGGGCCCGGCACTGCTCCAGCCTGGGTGACCTTACACTGCTCACCGGGAGCCAGCAGTTTCTGAACACGCTGCCGTTTTCCTCACCTGTCCAGTGTGTCTCCTTTTCTGTTCTTTCCCTTTTTGACCAACAATACAACACACTTATAGCGAAATAAAGGAAACACTACATGAACTACTGCCGTTTTTAGCATCACGTACACCTGCTATATACACTCACTGAGCAGTTTATTAGGTACATCCACCTTGTTTCTGCACTCATTGTCCATTTTATCAGCTCCACTTACCATACAGGTGCACTTTGTAGTTCATCTGTTTCTCTGCATACTTTGTTAGCCATTCTTACACCATTCATTAATGGTCAGACCTCCACAGAGCAGGTATTATTTGGGTGGTTGATCATTCTCAGCACTGCAGTGACTGATGTGGTGGTGGAGTGACAGTGTGTGTTGTGTTGGTAGGAGTGGATCAGACACAGCAGTGACACTAAGGTGTTTAAAAACTCCAACAGAACTGCTGTGTCTGATCCACTCTTACCAGGACAACAAATACTAATACATGACCACCACGTCAGTCACTGCAGTGGTGAGAATGATCCACCGCCCATATAATACTTGCTCTGTGGTGGTCCTGTGGGGGTTCTGACCATTGATGAATGGGGTAAAAAGGGCTAACATCAGAGAAATAGATTGAATACAGTCTGAACTGCAAAGTGCACCTATATGGTAAGTGGAGTTGATAAAATGGACAGTGAGTGTAGATACAAGGTACATGTGCTTAATAAAGTGCTCAGTGAGCATAGGTGCATTATGGTAGGTTCACTGACTGTAGTCCATCTGTTCCTGCACAATTGATTTGGTTAATAGTGGTCCTATGGAGGCCCCTTTACCTTTATGGATGGGGTAAGTGGGGGTCTGATAAACCATGCAGCAGCAGATGAGCCAGATTCAGTAACTGTAAAGGTACAAAATGCAAAAATGGAAAATATGGTAGGTGTACCTAATATATAGATAAATTTGATAGTGTCTCCGTTATTTCATACAATGCCATATATCTCCAAATGTATCCAGACACCCCTTATAATTAGTTAATTCAGCAACTTCAAGGTGCACCCATTGCTGACGCCAGTGTTTAACTGCACACTCACAGGTTGTACAATCTCACTAGAAAAGCTATGTCCATAGAATGGTATGCTCTGGAGCAGCAGCATATGAGCCTAAAGTCACCATGTCCAAGCGCTGGCTAGAGAGGTAAAAAGCCCTCCAGCACTGGGCTGTTCTGAGGAGCGATGGAGCTCCATCCAATACCTTTGGGATAAGTTGGAGTGCTGTTTGTGATCTAGAACTAATCATCCAACATCAGCACCTGACCTCATTAATGTTCTTGTGGCTGCATGCAATCAGATCCTCAGAGCAAAGTGGGGCAAACTCCTTATTAATACCGTTGATTTCAGAAGAAATGCCAGACAATCATGTGTTTACAAACAATTGAACAAGTAGTGTATATACACAATCACAGCTTTATTTACATCAATATTTGATATAGACAGACACCAAACATGTAATATGGTCTGTTTCAAAAGCTATTTTACTTTTCAACAAATACCAAAAAGAGATTGTCAAATTGTCAAATCTAGATTAACATGAATAACAGTGTGGCTATTATCTGCACAACCGCATGCACTGGGGGAAGATGCAGATGTGTATCTACATTGTCTAGTAAACACATCCCAAAAATTCCTTCCATTGACATGTCAGCATTTGAGTGCTGGTCTGGGGTCTCTGGTGTTATGGAGAGCCTCCCACACCCGACAGCGAGTCTAGCCAATCACTGCTCTCTGCATGGGCGAGGGAAATGCAACCTGAATTCATAATGAGTCACAGTGCCAATTTGGACCAGATTCTCTCTGAACATACTGATTCTATTCATGATGTTTCAAGGATCATTACAGATCCAGAAACAGCAGTCCAACTCTGAAATGCTTTATGAATACAGCTACAGTTCCCCAAGTAATAAGAGGGAGGCACAAACACAAACTCTGTTCAAACCTAGTGCAAAATTTGTGATACCGGCCTTGCTTGGGTTGCTGCTTTTGGTCTTGTGCGTCTGATGTTGACCTGGATGTTGAGGATACCGGTTTTGATAACAGATTTGTTGTATACAGCAAACACTTTTTGAACCTGCCCGCAATTATAATACACCAGATATGTACAACACATCTGGTTTTACATAATATTGTGGCATCCTGCCACTGGTGATGGCCATCCATAGCCATGCAAAGTGGCAGTGCGGAGAGGCTCTCGGGGGGCACCATGCTCCCGGTAAGACATTTTTTGTTGTTAACGTTGTTGGTTTTAAGATGTTTAAGATGTTGTGCTTTTCGTGCTTTATTGTGTTGTGCTGTGGATTAGTTAGAGTAAGTCTCTGTGTCTACCATGTTGTGAAGCTGTATGGCTGAAAGTGACCTGTCTGCTGCTCCACTTGAACAGCGCTGAGCAGTGGTTCTCTTTGCTGCCTGTTCAATAAAAGAGCATTTGCCTGCAGGTATCAACAGAGATTGTGGAGATGTTTTTAATTTGATTTGCTGACTGGATGTCCTTTTTGAAACAAACTTCAGCGTGCAGCATCTCCCCTTGAACACATTTACAGAAATAATCATCTC
Source organism: Piaractus mesopotamicus (assembly GCA_023558415.1). Taxonomy (NCBI): domain Eukaryota; kingdom Metazoa; phylum Chordata; class Actinopteri; order Characiformes; family Serrasalmidae; genus Piaractus; species Piaractus mesopotamicus. The sequence continues at coordinate 47,881 of JAILXH010252656.1, forward strand.
CTTGCATCATCAACACACCTTTGTTTATGCTATTTCAAAGCAGTGTTGCTTTTAACGTCGTTCTACTTAGCAGCATCCACTGAGGCCTGAGGGGCTGAAATGGCTGTCCTCCTCTGTCATTTGTTGAGGGTTTGAGCCCTCAGTTCATGGCCTGTTTCTTTCTACTGAGGCATACCACATGTGCCTCTGTCTGCTAGGCAGGGAAAAACTGACTGTTGAATGTTTCGCTGCAAAGCCATTAAGACTATTTTGTTTTTTTGTTTTTTTCATCCAAGGCTGACCTAGGTCTCATTTCTCTCTACTCTACTTTCCAAATGGCAATCTTGCCATCATGTTTAGCAGAGCCACTGAATACATAGCGGTCCTCAGCAGAGCACAGAGCTTGAACGCTGTCTGTGTGAGCCTGCAGCTCCTTCCGCACACTGCAGCTCTCCGAGTCCAACACGAAAATCTTCCCGCTCACGCTGTTCGGCATGGGACTACTGCCATGACAGCCCACCCAGATCTACAGAGAGAGAGATGAGAGGATGGAAAAGCCACTGTAATATATGCTGAGTTGCCAGTTTATCAGGTATGTAAAATATTATCTTTTTATCAGGTACACCTCCCATACAGTACTGTGCAAAAGTCAGAGACCACCCTTCATTTAGTTAATTACCAGCCAAAATTGCCATTATGTACAAGTGATTAATTTTTAAAGGCGATTTTCTGATGAGTTTTTTTTTTCCTGATGCTGAAAAATTAATAATGAATTAATTAAGGGCTGTTTTGACTTGAAATTAATTATTAATGAAGGGAAGGTCTCTGATTTTTGCACAGTGCTGTATTTGTGCATTCTCTGTGTGTTTACAATTACTGGCTGTAGCCCAACTGTTGCTGCACAATTGATCGACCTCCCCCTACCCCATCTTCACCCCATCAATGGAAAGGGACCACCACAAGACCCCCAGTGGCCAGATATTATAGGTAACTGACAACTCAGTGTGTACATTTTGTAGATATTATTTCTAATAATGTTCCAAAAAGCCCCCTTATGCATACTAGCAGACAGGATTCACATACATACCTGGTCCTTAACCCTTATCATGCATGTGACTCCAGTGCATTCTGGGAGTATGATCCTGTTGGATGGCGCAGTCAGGTCTGTTAAGGCCCACACACACAGCTCCCCTGAATCTGAGAAGCTGGTCCATATCTCCTCTCTCTGAGACATGTAGGGATGAGACAGGATTCAAACAGGCAACTAGTGCACAGCCTTTAAGGCCCTTGATTACAGCACTTGAGTTTAATGGCTTTGCTGAAGGGTATATCATTAATGATCAGAGAAAGTAGAGGCACATTAGAAACCAAATCTACTGGAATCATGCAAATATTGACTGATGTTCTTTTTTATATGAGGCCCTCATCCACTGTAGTACTGTTAGTGTTTGATGGCAAACAGTGGCTGTGGAATCACCAAGGATGAACAAAACAAAATGTCTGTAATTGAGTCAAAGTAGAAATATTTTGGTAAAAATAGAAATCTTCCAGCTATGTTTCTGTTTAAAGTACAAACAGGCGTGCTTTTAAATGTACTTAAGTATCAAACGTGAATGTACTGTGAGTATTGGAGGACATGTGTTTTTGGTTATGAATACACTGCCTGATGTCCAAGACACTGTTGTACAGCTAAATAGACGCCAAAGAAAGCTTAACCGTTTTCAGGTTTCTCAGTATTTTTCATTATCATTATCAACATTACATATAAAACAAAATAAAATGGCTATATTTGTGTTGTAGACATTGCAACCCCTTGTTCCTATCTCTATCTCTCTCCTATCTCTATCTCTGGTAGTGTCTCTACAATTTCCACATTTACTTCAAATTACCCTGAATGACGATGACTTTGACATCTCAGTGATTAAACTATACAGAAACTTTGAAAAATCGATAGAATTTTGCTTTAAATTCTGTTAAATCATTATCATCAGATGTTTTGCCAGTAACAGTGGCAGTAACAGTAACAATGTATAGTGTAAAGATGGTGAGTAAAGACTGAGAATGTTTGTAAGGACAATACAAACCTCTACTAGAAGCAGGAAGCTGCTGAAAGTAGTGTTTGTACTCATCACAGCCTCGGGTAGAGAGAGCTTACGATGAAGCGCTCCGCTTTTCCTCACTTCCATGATACAGTCTCTGGCACCTAATAATTCACGAAACACAAAGTTAACTCCTATTTCAGTTCAGATTTAAGACAGCCGCTGTTACTTATACGTAAACACATCACACAAATAAATGCTGTTGGTCTTCTGATTTTACATAATAACAAAAATTAAGTGTGTATTCTAACTAGCCTTCATATGCTTTGTGATAATTACTAAAGCTTTACTGTCACATCTCTTAGCATGTGATGACTTACCACACCATAATGTTCCATTATAAAGCTTTAGAAACTTCAGTCCTTCACAATCCAAATGAAACTGTTTCTTCACCTTCAGAGTGAGAACATCCCAAACAATCACAAAGCCGTCAGCGCTACACGAGTACACCTGAGTGTGGCTTCAAACAAATAAATAAATAAAACAAAACAGACATGTCAATGGAGCTCCACATCACACAACTGAAGCCGAACTGATGGTTTTGGGATAAATGTGACATGCAATACTGCCCCCTGCTGAAGGTTGACGAGACTTACAGCATGTTTCTATTCACTGTACAATGTTCTCTAAAGTAAAACATACC
>JAILXH010252657.1:10264-32994 GCA_023558415.1 Piaractus mesopotamicus
TTGAATTTTTTCATGAACATTCGTCCTTGTCTTCACTAAGAAGGATACACATAACACAGCCGTTGATGTTTTTGTACCTTAAGGTACCTTAGAAGTAGCTAAGTTATGCTGCCTTCCAAATGGGAAGGCCTTTGTCTTGAGAGCATGCACATGCTGCCTTGAAATTCTACCTATTTAGACAGCTGCCTGGATCACAACAAAAGTGTCTTTGTAAGTTGTTGGACCATCAGAACAACTTCAGTACGCCTTGGTGTAGGCTCTACAAGTCTCTGAAACTACTAGAGGAATGGAACACCATAAGATATCCAAAAGATATTCTCCGTTTCAAGTAATTTTTTTAAAATGATGATTGGTGTTTTGATGGTAGTGGTGGAGAGCGTACGTTGTTCTAAAATCTCCCATTGGTGTTCAGTTGGGTTGAGCTCTAGGGACTGTGAAGGCCATAACACATGCGTTACAGCATTTCCATACTCATCAGATCATTCAGTGATCTTTGCACCCTGTGGATGTGGGTATTATCACCCTGGAAGAGACCACCCCCATCAGGATAGGGACGTTTCATTATGAGACAAAGGTGATCAGTCAGAGTAATTTTGTATTGATTTACAGTTACTGTTCTCTCTAAGGGGACAAATGGACGCAAACAACAGTAGGAAAATACCCCCACAGCATAATGGAGCCACTAGAATCCCTCACTGTACAAGTCAAGCATTTAGATCTGTACAGTTCTCTGTACTCCACACATGCACTATCCCACTTGTGGAAAATACAGTGGTGACTCATCTGATCATAACACTTTTTCCATGTCTCTGTAGAACAGTAAACTCTCAAATATACCTTTGTAGCATTTTTACTGGAAATTTAATGTTCTATAGCAAATATTACAATGTCTCATTAGGTTGAAAGTGGACTTGGAAGTCATTCATGAGACTAGCCAAGTGCAGTGCCTCTGTCTGGTAATTAGAAACTGAACTTTTTTCCACGATTATTCAGTATCAACAAAACCTTCACACAGAATAAAACAGTCATTTCTCTACATCGTGAGTCTCAATACCAGCATGCAGGTCTACCATGTGCCTGATTTATGACACAGTGGTGTCAGAATAAAAAAATTAAAAGAATTATCAAACAAATCCCCTGAGAACATCCCCAGAGATAACAGCTCTCCATTTCCAGCATTACACTCACAAAAAAACTTTAGCAGAAACACCAAGGCTGTCATAGTTTAGAGTTAAATGTAAGTTTATGTTGTCTGTTTATGATGGCTTAACTGGGTAGAATGTTTTAATTTAATAATAAAAATGTATGTATGTTATTTAGTTCATATTCAGTTGATGAATCAGGTGGTGATTCTGTGTAAGTTATGAAGAAGAAGGGACTGAAAATAATCTCATCATCATTTACCTCCTAAGGTTAGCCTTCTCACTCAAATACAGCCTTCAAATGACAGCTTTTATTGATAGCTCTCTTGCTAAAAGTTATTTCCAGTCACTGCCATAATGTACATTTTTTATCACAAAAGTACATTGAGTTTGAAGTATCATTTACAAGCCAAACACACTGCTGATGCCAGCAATGTCAGTAATATTAGCAAGGAGTGAAATACAGGGGTTGAGGGGGTCCAGGACCCCCCTTATTACCCTCTTAGACCTGAATGTCTCAAAATCAAAATTCTGGGGGGTCCCTGAAAATAAACTTATTACGATGTTATGCTGTCTGTTAGGGAAAAGCCTGGATACAAATTCAGGGAAAGGTCATTGTTTAGCTGCTTCACCCACAATCAGTGAGCTTCTGTCTTTAGTTTTCTTAACTAACTAGAGATGCAGCACTGGTCTGCCTCAGGGTGGTGCTGTAGGAAATTGGTTCATCCAGATGGTCCTTTATAGCCTAGCAACCGTAACTTTGACCAGGATACCTCTGAAAAAAAAAGTGGTCCTAGATGAAACAAACACTCAACAGATTCTGAGTAACATACCAAAAACATATGTATGTTAGGATTAGGTTTTATGTTGAGTTAAGGTTAGGGTTAGGATTAGGGTTAGGGTTAGGTTTTGGGTTTGTGTAATGAAAGTAACATATTAACTACTTAATGTAAGTAATGTATCAAGAGTACATCTACAAGATATTTACTTCAATGGATTCAGATGCTTCATAATTGCTACTTCACTGATATGTTGCTAATGTGTTACTGAAACTCTGTTAACAGTTTATTAATAATATACAAAGGACCACTTCAAATAAAGTGCTACCAAAAACTTGCCCAATTTTCCAAGTGACTGGAGGTAATTGTTACTTTCTCAAACCAAACAAAGGACAAAAGCAGAGACATATAAGATCTCATTTAATGTGTAGAAGACCACACTACCAAACTAGAGAAGAGCATTTCCAAAACAGAAATTGTTAAGCCAAACATTTTGTTGCCTTTGAAGCTAGCATCATTGCCAGTGACTGAGTTAGCAGCTAGCCAACACTGGAATAGCCAGCCAACATGGGAACCCCCAAATACCAAGGGGTATTTTGCACACTGCCTTTTAAATGGGAGTACACTATTTTTCTTTTAGCATCAAATTAGAGTAAACTGGACAAATGTGATTAATTGTGATTAATTACAACAAACTAATATGATTACCAAGTATTTAGCTAAACATTTTAACTAAAAGCAATTCACGGAATTCAGTTTACCATAGAAATAATCACACCCCTTTATGTACAGTATTCAGTAGAGGTGAGAATCTCTAGGCACCTCACGATTCGATTCAATTACGATTCGGAGGGCCACGTTGCGATTATAAAATGATTATCGATGCATCTTGATGCATCTTTTTTTTTTCTTTCTATACAGGATTTCTTTTTCCTTACTGTGTGAGGTAGTTTTAAAGCAAAGTATTTGTAATGATCCATAATGAATTTACTCCCAGTATCTTTTATTAAAAAAACAAATGGAAGTGATGTGGCAAGTGAACTGGAAGGCTCTCATTCACTGCTTTTGTTTGGAGCACATGAGATGGAGGCTGCCACACATCTGTGATAAAATGCGCTGTTACGATAAAATAAGATCTTGTGGCAATGGGTGTCCACGCAACACGTTACAGCTGACCTACCCGTTTTCTTTAGCGATTCCATAACTTCAGTTTTGGTCTCGTTGTAGAGAATGGGGGGGGTCGCTGTGTCAGTAAAATATCTTAGAGACGGGACACTGTATCTCTGAAGTGTGCAACATAGCGCGAAAGCCCTGATTCTAAACGACAGAGTATAGAGGCAAATCCTTGCCAATAAAAGTTGCGATAGAGTTTGTAATTTGCTTCCGAGTTGGGTGGAAACTTTGACATCGCTTGCTCGATGGTCCTCTGGTTAGCAGCAAGTACAACCGGACGTAAAACTGGTGGAAACATGTAATATGGTTTATAATGTTTGTCGTTTCCAAAATAGTTTAGTGTTGACACAACTTGCATATAGTATGGCTCTTGTCTAGGTCCTTTTTCAACTTCAACTTCTTACAAGCCAAAGTGTTTCCATATGCTAGCTCAGGGGTCGGCAACATATGGCTCTTTTACTGTCCTGATAAACATAAAATAACCCTCATTTGCAGCAAAATAAAGCTCTGCTAATCATTCTAACAGTTTTAACAATAGGTGGCTCCATCTATGTCAATGCAGACAGTCTCGCCTAGCTAGAAGCTAACAAAAAGGCAAAGAGAGAGATTTAAGACTAACGTTTGGAGACGAATGGACTTTTTCACAGTTATAAGCACCATGGTTGGTTTCCTGGTGCTTTTCATCTGCAACGAGACTGTCAAACACTAAAAAGTCGCAAAGATGAAGGCAGCTTCTCGTTAGAATTGTGCCGTTCCACCTTAAATGGCACCTCAGTCAGAATTTAAGGTGGAATGGGAAAATTCGAACAAGAAGCTGGCAAGTAAGTAGCGACTTCAGCCATGGAAAAGAGTCAAACGTTGAGAGACATTTTATAAGATGGGAGGAAAGTGGCTATAGCTAAAGTTTAAAGCAGCACAAAGTAAATCTGCATTTTTGTTCAGATTTTTTAGTCTATACTGGGACATTAGCACATACTGAGACATACTGGACATTAAATGTTTAGGCTCCCAAGGTGGTTTGATTTTTGTTGAAAGGACAAAATGGCTCTTCTTAACATTTGGGTTGTCGACTCCTGACCTAACCTAGCTTTTAATGCCGAGGGTGCCGGTCAGACAACTCACTCAGTTGTGTTTTTGTTATGTGCACGTCACAGACTGTCTGGGCGCTGCACTTTCGCGCTTCCAAGTTCCGCCTTTCGCGTTCCGTCAACATTACATTATAACTTAAATATTTAGAAAATCGATTTTTGTTGTTTGTGAATCAATTCAGAATTATCCACGTCCACATCACGATGCATCTAAGAATCAATTTTTCCCCCCACCCCTGGTATTCAGTGTTCTAGAAGCTAAGTTAGGCTAGTTAGTTTTAGTGACCTTAACCAAAAATGCAGATGTTAATTAAATTGTTTTGCCAATGAAATCACCAATATATTATAGAGCCACACATAGTTGTTGTAACTGATCATTTCATTCAAGCAACATTTCCTCCTTAGTTCTACTGTTTTGAAATGTGTTAGTATCTCTATTTAAGATTCCCCTACTTTTTTGATTTTCAAGACGATCTTTCCCGTTCTTATCTGAACTTGGGCCTAATTTAAAAGTGGTTATTACATAAACTTCCTGCCATGAATAGCTCCTACATGCCTTTAACACATCCCAGGCCTTGGCACAGTACAGGTAACCTTCCCTATGTCCCCCTATTCTTTCTTTGAAGTATTGATTTGTGCTTTCTTCCACATTATGCAGCATGTCCTGCTGTAAATCAACTTACATAACCTGTGTCAGGAACTAAGACATTTCTTAATTCTGATTTATTGCTGGGTGGCTCGTAAAATGTTTGCAGTATGAACAATGTTCCTTCTGAAGTCACAGAAAACTACTGGAAAGAAAAAGATTATCATGCTACAAGAATTTCTAATGCAGCTATTGTAAATGTGTGGATTGTATACTGAATTAAGCTTACTTTCGACTTCTGTGTGATTTCCTGGATACAGCAGCTTCACTACAAAAGTTCACCCTGAATTACTTTCTGCCCTTCGAAAATGTATGTAGATGGAGAACTAATATGTCTGCCATATTTTATACACATTGACAAATTCTTCAGAGTGGACTACACACTCTATAGATCCAACACTGTAGGTGTAAATTCAGTGTAAATGGGAACTTTGCTGTATGTTAATTAAAATCTTGGTTCTACACAAATTAAACGATTCCTCACTGAGTATTTTAAAATCATAATATTACTTGCACGCCTGTGTATTTGTAAGTTTACTTCCTAGCGATTTGTCATCTCTGACTTTTGAGATTTATTTTCTTATTTTAGACCAAAACTGTGCAGTATGGTATTATGCACAAACCTAGCAATGAACAAATTGTATTGTCAGTCCTTTTCCTAAAGCAAGTAAGAGGTTTCAGGGTGGCTCTTCGGGCTGAAAAACATTAACTTAGCTAACATTATTGGAATTCAGTGCCTTAATGGTGCTGTTAAATAAACCCCTTGTGGAACAGAAGGCTACTGAAACATGAAAAGAGAGCGGAGTTTTGCGAGTAGTGATGTCGGTTTAATTTTTTTACAAATTTCTTGTCATACAATTCTTTGTTCACTAACTTTTAAAAAAGACTAATATACGTAAATTATCATTGTTTACAATCAAAATGATCAGGCTAAAATTGGTGTATAACGTAGATTTCTGTGGACTGTTGTAACTGCTATGAGAGCTAAATGACTGTCTACAAAAATCAAGTGACAATATAGCATATGCTTTTTACCAAATAAAATACAAGTGATGGGAGTTTTTCGAATGGCCTCTGAATGGCCTCCCCTCAATAGCTATTGAGAATGCCTCTCAGAAGGAGATGTCTGCCATATTTTATACACATTGACCTTTTGATCGTGGAAGACACTTAGTTGTAAAATTTTTTAACATAACTTGTATTACCATAGGTGTTGAACTTAGTGAACTGAATTCTTGTGCAGCAATTATTTGTCTCCCTTATTTTATTCTCCAAATAAAGCAAGTGCACCAAAATGCTTAACTTTCATGTTAAAATTAATATAATTTTCTCCTAGAGGGCCAAGCCTTCTGAAATTGTCCCTTTTTCACTGCTCATGAGTTTGCATATCTATCTGTAAAATGTTTCCATGCAAGCTATTCAGTGTGCGAAATACCTCCTGATATTCAGGGGGTCCCATGTTGGCTCATTAATCCAATGTTTCATACCCGCACTCTCAGACCTGCACTCTCAGCTCCTGATATTATGTTACACTGTGGCAGAGAGGCTTAGCTACAGTACATTGCATAGAAGGCAGTTTTTAGACACCCTTAAACACTCCCGACAAACACGATTACGTTGTGACAACATTTTGACAACGTATTGTTTTGGTGCACACAACATTGAAACATCAAAATTCCGCCGAAAGTTGTGACAGTATTATTTTACAGCTTTCTAAGAAGTTGTGACAACATAGTGGCAACACCGTTAGTAGGTTGTCACAACCTTCTAAATTCTTCATAAGTTCAACATTTTGCATGGAACTCCATGGAATTGGTTGAGTTGCCAATAGGTAATAATACCATATGGCAATGTTACTTAATAATAAGGTTGTGACAATACTGTGACAACCTTGTTACAGACAACATAAACAGTACCATCTTTTAACAGCATTGTAGCAACATTGTAAGAAAGTAGACAATGTTGTGACAATGTTGTGTGTTTGCTGAATATGGCTGAGTCTCAAAAGGCTTCTTACTCCCTACATAGTGCACTATGTGAGTTATGAAATTTGGACTAATACACAAGAATTGTGAGAATTGTGAACATGTGGCAAGTCCCAAATGGCTCTTCGTTAGACATATGCACTGTGTGGGTGCCTACATAGGGTGACTTCCTACTACTTTTTAGTACGGAGCAGTTTAAGATTCCGAGTAAGTGACCATGAAATAAAAGGAGGCTGGTTTTAATTTACTCTTTCTACCATTCTCATGGGAAAAGATTCACAAATATGTTACAGCATATTGTAAAGTTTTTCAGGGGTATGGGTACAGTTGCTACTGTTGTACAGATGAAGAACCAACTGGGTGAACCAGTTTGCTTCCACGCCACCCTGAGGTAGACCGGTGCTGCATCACCAGTTAGTTCAGAACACCAAAGACAGAAGCTTGCCAGTAGTCAGAGAAGCAGGCTAAACAATGACAGCATAACATCATAACAATTCTTTTAGGGACCCCCATAATTTTAATTTTAAGATATTCAGGGGTCCAAAAGGTTAATTAGGAGTTCACAGATCCCCCAGGACTCCTTTATTTCACACCAGTTTTCCACTTACCCCAGATGTAGTCATTCAGCCAAGATGGGTTGTGTCCAAAATGTTTCTCTGTTTAGTTTTAAAATGGATCTACAAAGCTAATGTTGCTAACTAACACTAGAACTTAATAGTCACCCAAAACTTTTCTGTAAATACATCTCCAACTTTCTGTTGTTTGTATTTCTAAACATATATCTTCAGTTTGAAATTTGAAGATTAACAGTCATTTACAAATCGAGCCAACAGAAATCGCAAACTTAATCTGTAGCATAATCTGCATGATGTCAAGCACATGCAAAGAGGAGGTGGATTTCGACACATCTGTTGTCTAAAATAGCTGCCCACTGCATTCAGTTACAGGCTGAAGTTTGTTCCTTTTTAAAGTTCACAGAAAGTCAAACTGTGTCCTAAATCGCATTGGCAGGTCTGTACGACTTCTGGTGTTTGTCAAACAAAATTAGTCTCTCAGATTCAGTGCTAAACTAAAGAAACAAAATTCAGACACCAAAAATGTCTCAACTGATTACTTCTGGGATAAGTGGAAAAACTGTGTAAATTAGATTATTTCCTTAACGTCTTCAGCCATATATGAGGAATGGGCCATGCCAGTGATTTAAAGGTGAAGTAGGCCCATCTACAAACAACCTAAATTAAGCAATGATTCTTTAAAGAGCATGCCTCTGCTGAAATCAGACTTAAAAGAAAATTAGCTGAATCACTGAAGTAAAAGGAAAAAATGGTTAAGGTGTAAGGTGTTCTCTCTTGTGATCTCACACTAGGCTTTTGCCAAGACTTCAGTTTCATTTCTCTTAAATAAATGTCTTGCACAAGTCAAACAGTAAAAGTTGACTGGAAAGTATCCCATCTAATTACAGAACGATGAGGTAATTCTTCTCTTCCCAAGCTCACACACTAGACAGTGAGGTAAGATGATGCTTCATCTGACTTGAGTCCAGAGGAAGAACTTTTTTAAAAAGGAGAATGTTTGTGGCTTTCCTTGTTACTTTTGCCTTCAAAGTGGGATAGTGTGGAGAGTAAGCAAGGATGCCCTGAGGTGACACGAGCAGGAAGCTTTTCTGTAAACAGTCTTTTGATTAAACAATGTTGTGTAACTAAATAGCATAGGCACAGTGGGAAAGCATTATTGATTAGTTTCATGTGGACACAATGTGGACACAAAGTGGGAGATCTAAGTTCTAGAACATTTTTATTGTTCAAAATTAAAATAGAAACCATCAACTCCTCCTTACCTCCTTTATTGGAGTAGCAGGTGTGCAGTTATATAATTTATATGTAACCGTCTTTTTGTGTGGGAAGTCTGCAAGATGTTATTGTAATTAGACTGCATGCATTCCATCACTTGTTCTTTTAAATTTAACCTTTATAACAAATAACAAATAGCATGACAAATACTATCTGACTTATAAACCCAATTGTCAGTCCTGTCATGTGAATATATTCCTGACTTTCTTTGACATTACTGATCTACAGGATGTGAAATGATTAAACAAATATTGCACGACATGTTGCTACCATGGAAGAACAATTAATATGACTACATAATATATTAATACATAAAGTTGTATGGTGTCTATTATTATTAAGATTAGATGGAATGTTATTTAATCTCATAAAGTGCTCTAGAAACATATTTTTCAGAAGGCACAAATTAGAGATATTTCCTTTTTCCTTAAAAGTACAAAACAAATACAATGCTGACATTATGACTCTGATATTATGACATTCATTCATTCATTCATCTTCTTACAGTGCTTGATCCAGCTAGGGTCGTGGTAGCAATAGGGAAAGCAAAGAACCCCAGACAACCCTGTCCCCCACAGTTTCCTCCAGCTCATTCTGGGGGATCCTGAGCCGATCCCAGACCAACTTGAAGAGATAATCCCTCCTAGGACAACCTCGGGGTCTCATCCCAGTCGGCTGTGCCTGGAAAACCTGCAGCGGGAAGTGGCCAACCAGTCCCTTGAGGCCTCATTCTTCAGCTCCCTCACCACCGGTGTCCACCAGGGCGTTCTTGGGTTACCACTCTGACAAGCACCAACAAGCTTTTGGCCAGAGCTTTGCAGCTTCCACAATAAAGGTTTTGAACAGGGTCCGTTCAGACTCTATGTCCCCTACCTCTTCCATCACATGAAAAAAGTTCTTCCAGAGGTGAGAGTTAAAATCATTTCGAACACTGTACTGGTCCCCCAAGCTGAACCTTGCAGATGGTGGGCCCACATGGTCCCCCCACATTGCCGTTTGGGGCTGAGCCCAGCCAGGTTATGTGGGCTGCCCAGGCACCAGGCGCTCACTGAGGGACCTATCCCTGGAACAATGTAGTGTTTCTGGGGTAGGTCCCAGTAACCCTCTCCCAAGCAGGGTACATGATTTATTGTGTCCATTGATCATAGGGGCATTTTGAATCTGGGTCTTCACTCCAGACCTGTTTGCCTTGAGAGACCCTACCAGATGACTTAGCTCTGAAGATCCCTTGACCACACAAGCCCTTCTGCCATGCCAAAGCCCTGATCCAGGAAGGGATTATGACACTATTAGTATTTATATCTAACAGTATGGTGGTGTATAAACACAAGTATATGGCATATATACCTCTGAAATGAGTGATTTATAGTGTAAAATAGCAGGAAAAACAATCCTCTATGTTCTGCATACATTTTCTGATGGTTTAACATTATGTTGTTATATTCTCTCATTCTTTAAATCTTTTAATGTATTTTAATCTTCCACATTTTGTACATGAATAAATGTAGTTATACTATTTTCAAAGTGTTCTACTGGCATGTAAAATACTGCAGTAGCAAATCATGGCTGTTAGTGCTAGGCCTTCAATTCAGTCCGTAAATGTCAAAAAATCTGTCAAAAATTAGGGAAAAAGGATTCTAGTTAGCGCTTGCTAACAGTGATTCACATGAACCTTTTTTTGGCTGTTATAGTTGAAATTTGTGGGACTAATAAGGGTCACTCATATTAACATATTTTTTAGCTTGTATGTAGCAGTTTTACAGTGACTCTGTCAGTAAAGGGCCCTGATACAGACCTGCTGCTGTTTTCCACTTCAAACACCTCAATGAAACACCTTGAAAACTATGTGTCTTTCTAAGCCTTCAGAGGACGCCTAATTTCTGTGAAATAAAAAAGAACTCTTCTAGTAATGCTTATTTCATTATGAAGTTTTGGTTAGAAACAAGACATTCTTAAAATTCATAACCGAAAGTTGTCCAATCAGAATTCTTTTGTCTATACAAAAAACAGCCAAGCTAGCTCTCCCACTGGTTAGGCCTTCAGGAGGTGGACTGACAGTGTGTCAGATCATGTAAATGAGAGTTTTACTACAACCAGAGCTGGTCCTGACCTCCGTGAGGCCCTAAGCAAAACTCTACGAGGGAGCCCTCCTACTTGAGCCACATAAAACATTTGCATTTGCCGCAAAGTGCCTCCTGTCACCCCGGGTGCTCCCACTACAATCCTCCCTCCTTTAAAACAGTTTGCACCATCTGTTGGTGTAAAAATAAGTAGACCTATACAGAACAAAATCAGACATTAACAAACAATATTTATCAGTCAACTAATATCCTTTACTGACAAGCTTAAGCATCACATCTGAAACTTATAGATAATACTGTAATCAATTTTATCAGCTGCAGCAAGCCTGCTTAAACTGGCTCCCCCAGATTTCCTTTAATATTTTAAATATAAAATACTATTTATGTTCTGGCTTGGCTGAATGGTTGTTATTTACTCAGAGACGTGCATCCAAATTGCCCATTATGCCAGGTTGCATTAGTCTAGAGTTGTAACTAAACATTGACTCAGAGACTAGATATGTGACCAGATGGATAGTTCCACTTCATCTTCTCAGCAAAGATGTAAAGCAGCTTTGACACGAGAGGGAGTTAGGGCCCTTGAGTAATTTGTGGGGCGATACGCATCATGTGTAGTGAGCGTAAAGGACAGACCAGCTCAAACTACAATACTTCTAAAATTTATATACCCTAAAAATGATGATACTATATACTATTAAATTGAAAAATTGTAGACGTGTATTTCATTTCACAGAAATCATTAGGCTTTATATATACAACACATAGCACAGTTTCTTAGACAGGCTTTCGTAGATGCTTTTCTTAGTATATGGAAACTATGTGCCTTTGCAGTGCATGAGTGCACACAATGTGGGGAGTAGATCCTTTAGAAGGCACAAAATCCCCACCTATCCCAACACCACTACACCACTGGCTGTATCTGTATCATTAGTAGCTATAGTTGATAATATCCTACATTTGATATGTTTTCATTGCTGAAGATTTTTATCATTTATTAAATATATTTATTAAATCTATGTGATTTAATCATTAAGAGTAATTCAGTAAGCAAGTAATTCGGAGTGGTGAGATGTGAAAAAAGGGAAGGTTTTTGGCCTAAAATATGCTCTTAAAACCAATCTTAGTGGAGAGATTTACCGTTGTAAGGTGAAATAGTACCCAGAGAAAACTTTTTCTACTTTCTATACTTTATCTAATTTAGCACTATTTCATCATTACCAACATTATGCTTTAAAGCATCACATGTAGGTTCATTAGTCATTTGGGATAGTAAATAAAATAGTTATATTTCAGACACTGCGACCCCCCTGGCTCCTGTCACCACTGTTGTAAAGATATCTGAGTAATGAAGTTTCTTTACAATAAACCATTTCACAGCAAATGACTTTTAATGACTTTGATTTCAATTCAGCAATTGAATTATGCTGAAATTTTGAAAGATCTGTGGAATTCATCTGCTTTAAAGTGTAAGTCAATATACATACACAAACTGAGCAATCTTACAAAGTGGTTTAGCTTTGGAAAACTTGCCTGTATGAATGGAGATGTTCATGTAAAATTATGTAAAATATCTGTCAATGTAGTCTGTGCATTGCTTGATTTGGTAAACATAATAAAATGGCTCTAAGTCATGCCATCACACCTCAGAAACAGCTCTCTGTTACACACAAACTTCTATCTGTCAGTGTGAATATAGCTCATCTCACTGTGACAATTATAGAGTGCCAACAGGTGTTTTGTTAAATTCAACATGGTGTTGCATTGTGAATAAACCATAACCCCAGATAATCAGGTGCTTTTTTTAATATGCTGGTTACTTAACATTGTTACATGATACATGTTTTAAATTCCGAACTCTGCCATTCCATTACATGGGAATAGGATGCAAAGTTCCACCAAGCATGTTTGCCAAGGGGCCTATATCACCCTGATCCAGGCCAATTAAAGGGAATTCCACCAACATTTCTGCATAAATCAATGAAATACAAACAAAGTAGTTCAGATTGGTTTGATGTGAAATGGTGCATTGTAGAGAAACTTACTAACTCTGATTTGTTTATAGTGATGATAGGAATTGGGGTGACAAGGTCTACAATACAAAAATAGACATTTTATTTGCTGTCCAAAATGATAATGCTCCTATTTGCACTGTATTTCGAAAGGTAGATAAATTTAGTCTTTGTTGTTGCAACAGTAATTTTTCATGGGTGATTTATACCAAACAAGCACCTTTGTTTATTCTTTTTTATTTCTTATTTAGTCTTGATTGTATTCTATATAGTGTCTACATATCAACTAACCTGTCTCAATAACAGAGATAGTTTGAGAGCCACTTGTTATCACTGGAAGGGCCTCCGTTTAATTTTACTGTAGTTATTGATTTGATATTTGAAAAGTACATAAAGCATTAGTTTCGAGTTTCAATCACTGTAAAATATTGGTTTTGCAAGTACACTCCCTGTGGAAATACATATTAAAAACCAAGCCGTATTGTGCGTGAGCATGTCATGTATTTATGTTCATGTTTCAGTCTGTCTGCACAAATCTGAACACTATCTGTACTATTACTTAATGTGTGTTGTAATAACTTTAAATAGACACTCTTGTTCCATGCACAATGCACATGTGCCCATTTTTTCTATCAGATAGACTTTGTTAACAGCTCTCCTTTAAGAAATCCCTTTTAGCCCCCTGCCTCCATGTTCTGACACATTGGGATTTGCCACATTACAAATGTTGCAGAAAATGTTTCAGTATGGTTTGGAAAGGACAGCAAAATGAAAATGCTGCAATATGCTGTAGCGCAGCTGATGTTCCTAGCAGAAAACCACAGAAGTAACAGATCTCCCACTTGGGAGTTAGAGCAATAACCCATGAGCCACTGGTTATTTGTCTGTTCCTTCCTACAGCATTACTTGTAGCTTTCTTTCCAGGCTGCCGGTGATCTTAATTTTGCTAAGAGCACTGTAAAGGTACAGCAGCTTTTTGGCAGCATGCTATAAGATTTGAGTGATTTGAGGCTTCAATGCCCATTTTTATCTGCTCATGATCAGACCCAGTATTCATATGGTAAATTGGTAAAACTTTATTTTAAAGAAAACATACTGGGGGGTTATTGAAGTCTTGTTCTTTGTTCAGTAAAGCCCAAATTAAACTCTTCTAAATGGTTTATTCACTTTGCATTAAGCTTTATTCATTATGATCTGTATTAGTACATTGTCATGTATGTAGAGAGCAAGGAGGCTGGATGTACTTGCGAGCACACTTTAATGATCAAAACAGACTAGTAGAAACATTGAACACAAAATAACAAACTACTAAGCTTAACAAAGAAACACTGAGCAAACCAAACATGAGGTAGTCACACAGCAACTACATCTAACAAAGTGCCAAGTAGACCAGACTAACACTGACTGAAACAAAGGGCTTGATAAACGCTACAACAAATGGGGAACACCTGGGAGAGGAAGGAGACAGAGACTACAGACAGGTGAGGATACTAATAGGGAAGGCAGGGAAAGGGCGGACAAGAACAAAAACACAAGCACATGGCTAAAAAGCACATGGCTACAACACAGGGCAAGAGAACAGATGAAGACACGGACAGAGGAGACTGTGACATACATAATTGGAGGACTGTTATGTGAAAATCACTAATAATTGCACTGTTAGTTGTAATAATGCATGAAAAACTTTATTTTATGCAAATTATTGTGCATGAAGTAATCACTTAAACTTACATCTTATTAGTGTAAAATTCCTGTAGGTTCTAGGTAGTGTCAGGTGGCTCCTAAAGTTTATTGCATTGGAGCTATTGTGTACTAATACAGAACATAATGAATAAAACTTAATGCACAGTGAACAAACAATTTGGAAGTGTCTAATTTTGGCTTATTGAACAAAGAGTAAGACCTTAATAAACCCCCAGTGTGCATTCCTTAAAATAAAGTGCTATGGGTAGGTTTAATTTAACAACAGAAGTATTAATTTTTACTACTTAAATAAGTTAATACTAAACTGGCATAATAAACTGCACTAAAAGAGTTAACTCACATTGTCAGTTCACTTGAATGGGAAAGGACATGACAAAAATATAATCAAATAATTAATAATTTTGTTTTGTGCCAATTTCATCTGTGAACTCTAACCTTTTGCAGATTTGCTAACCTTGGAAGCTTAAACAAAACAGAAAACAATCACAAGCTGTGTGGTTCACATCACAGCAGAGCCTCCTATAATAGCCCTGTCTACACCTGGCATTAATGTATGTCTTCTGTACGCAGTTTGTGTAAACAGGGTCTAATGTGTATAGAAATTCCTTTAAATCACCTTTAAAAGTGGTCAGGGATGCATGTCACCACATATAATTTGTAATGTGAATGCTGAAATGCTGCAGCAAGGGCCTGAGATGTTGCAAAAGGGCATTTTGTTAGAGCATTTCTGGAAGATTTCATACCAGGATTTTTTTTTTTTAGTAAAAATAGCAGTCTAGACAAATTTATTCTAAAACTGTGGTATTCTGAATCTTAATTATAAAACACATTTTCTTGTTGCAAGAACTAAGAACAGACTTAAACCTAAATGCCCTATTAAATAATTACAGTGACAGTGTATTATTATTATTATTATTATTCAGAAACAGAAAGCGATGCACTCTACCTTCATCTTTTCCATATGTTACTCAGGCAACTTGTTAAAGGGGCTAGCAACTTGACTGCACTCAGACTGCACAGTGATTGGAACCATGAAACATAAACAACCCCATGGATAAACAGTGTGATAATGGCAGTTAGTTAGCCAGGAATGCTTTGGCCAAGCCTGCCATGACGTTTTCCATAAACCTACGCTCTCAAAGCGTGTTGTCTTAATATTAGTATCAAACTATGTTGCTTCTAATGACATTGTTGTGATATCTCTTTATTGGCATACATAACAGACAAAAGCAATGTACCTCACAGTCTTACACTGTGATATTTAAGCCAGTGTTACAGTGAGCGCTTTGCTAAAATTGTTTAGCTAAAATTGTCACCACTGAAACATTTGGTAAGGTTTTGGTTGTGTAATGATTGTTGAATGTTTTGGTATTGACAAAATGGAAAGTTCAGTTGTTTATTTTAATAAAATAAACATAATTAAGGTATAGGATCATTCAAAGCTAAATTTTGTAAATATGTTTTTACTAATAAAAATACTTTTAGTCTTTGGATTAAGTCATGTCCAAGTCAGTTAATAGTATAAAACTTTGAACTTATTCGGAAGAATGATCCACACAAATCTCACTGTTATCAGATCCTCTATGATGGATTTTAATGGTTATGGTGTTACGAAAGGTTATGAACAGTGGTTGATTTTTGTTTATATAATAGTGAGTCAAAGTTTAGTTGCTCAACCCTTTCATCACATCTGGTGGAAATCATCATCATTAGAGGAAACCATTATAATAACAATACTTAGCGTACCACAGTGTACTGCGGCAACAGTATTGGTTTTTCAACTTAATATTTGTTTGCTATTTCACACAGCCATTTACAGCATCTAAGAAGAATAGAAGTAGCAAGAAACTTTGAACTGTAGAAAGACATTTCTGGATAGCTGCAATGAAGATTACTGATATTGTGTAGCAAGGTCAGTTCACTCTGAACTGACTTCAGTGCACTGAGAAATTTGAATATGGAGTCTCTTAAATCTGTCTGATGAAAAACATTCCATTAGACTGTGACAATCCTGAAATCTGGGTCAGTCTATTGGCAAGTAACAGAATATTACATGTGGCTTCATAAGGAACTTTATTGATATAGAAAGGACCACACGCACACTTACACTATGAGTCATATCACAAATCACTGGGACTAATCAGGCTTTGATCTTCAACCCCTGATGACATGGTGTGCTGGCTAATGGTAAGGATTCTGCAAATAAATGTTCATCCACTGTCATTAGATGTTTTTCATAGTTAATAATTGTTAATAAGTGTTCATGAGTGAGTAAAAGTGAACATGCAGGATATATTAGACACACCATTCTGCTGAATTAGTTGACACTGCGATCCCACAGTAAATTAAAAAAAAAAAAGATTTGGATTTTATTAAAAACCTTTACTGGGCTCCCAAGTGGTGCAACCGTCTAAGTGTTGGCCCTATCATCAGGAGATCGTGAGTTTGATCCCTGGTGATGCTACAGCAAAAAAATTATTTTGCAAAAACCAACATGTGTTAGGTTGTGCCCTGCTCTCCTCTATATGTATAACGCAGGCTTGCAGGTGGTCATGAGCCCAAATCTAACACATCTAATCCAACTAACTAAAAGGACTGATGATCCAGATGTATTCAGTCAGGGTTGGAACTGAACTCTTCAGGAAGACACTTTAAATACCTTTCAAAGCACTCTTTGTTTCTTCTACATCAAGCCCAAATGAAAGCTGAGTGAATACACAAAGGATTCTACATACATTTCAAACAAGTTCAGTTTTTGCATGAAGTTCATTGCACAACAGACCGTACAGATCTGACACTACACTGTCAACTTCATTTATTTATTTTTTAATTTTGAAAATAAGTGGATTTGTGTGTTTGTATGGGGGGAGTAATTCTGAAAGGAATGCACTATGTTAGACAGTTCCAGCTTGTCTGTGTGAGCTCAAGTGTCCTGAAGGCATAAGACAGTTTACTGGAACACAACACCAAAACATTTTTTTGGTTCCTGTTTCTGTTTCCTGTGGAAGTCAAAACGCTAGCAATTTATCACAGTATAATTTGATAATAACCTACAAAAGACAATAAAAATGAAATACACACAGACACCACAACCGATATGAAAATTTTGTGATCAATACTTAGCAGCTTTGTAGGTTCATATAATAATTTACTTTTTATTCCTCACAGCAAGTTTATTATATGTAAGAACATATTGTCCTTGTGTGTTTTATGGTTTTACTCTTCTAATCATGATGTCTGTTAAAATACACACACACACACACACACACACACACACACCCCACCTAAACCGCTTATCCCCAGTTGGCCTGACCGCATGTCTTTGGACTGTGGGAGGAAACCGGAATGCCCAGAGGAAACCCACACAGACATGGGGAGAGCATGAAAACTCCACACAGAAAGGACCCTGGTCGCCCAGCTGGGAATCGAACCCAGGCTGTGAGGTGACAGCGCTACCCACTGCACCACTGTGCCATCTGTTAAAATATAAACCAACAAATATCAGTATTTTATCAGCAGTTTTTTCTGATACCAATAAATTTATGGGACCCTAATATTGACTCTTGATATTATGAGCCAACTAGTACAGGAGTGTCCATATCTTCCTTTTGTCCGTACAGCCTTTCTTGGTCTTTTTTTTTTTTCGCTTTCCATAACTCCAGTGTTGCTTGGCTCTGGTTTCTGTTCAGTGGGTGAGTGGTTTGATTTGTGAAGGGGAACGTGAATTTGAGGGGGAACTGAATTGGATATAACACTGATAAGTGCCATGAACAGTTTGCAGAACGTGCAATTCTTCATTGTGTTGTGTCCTATTTCTTTTTTATTTATTTATTTATTCATTTATTTATTTTGGGTCAGGAGGGGGGGTTCTGAGAAATGACAGTCATAATGGTTACAAGGACGCACTTTATGAGATATACTCCACAATGATCTGCCAGAAAAAGAGAAATAGGCTGACAAGGAACAAACAGATTTTGTAGCCAAAAATAAGTCCAAGAACCACTTGTCCTTGAATGAATAGCTGTATTTTGGGAACAAGGTTCAAATGGTTCAGGCTCTTTGGTAGGTTTTTCTTGTTAATGGCATTTCTTATCTTATGGGCAGGATTTCTTCATCATAGCTAAAACTGCTAAGTAAGTTTTTATTAAAGGTCCATATTCTCCATTTTTCCTTGTGTTCTGTTTTTGTAGTCAGAAGTCGGCATATGAGTGTTTTTATATATCAAAAACATTTACAATTTGTTTTTATGTGACCATTTTCTAACCTCTATTTATGCCTTAAAATTAAACAGTAGTATAGACTCAAATCTTGTGGAAAAATAAACTACAGTCACGCCTTTCAGATGTCTGGATTCTTTGGAACGTTGCATTTGCTTCCTGACAGCCAGGAACAGCATGACATTGCAGCATTTTCTTCCTTCCACTCCAGTACCTACAGACTACAGACTGTCCACTACTGCTTATTATGTCAGTGTGAATGAGCAGGGCAAAACTGCTCATTTGGTGGCCATAGGTAAATGTGAGATGTCACAAATATAGTGAATTTAAAAGACTGTTGTTGCTTAGTTTCCATATATAGACCTGAGAGTGAATCATAGTGGCAACTGGAAACTTGTATTTACAACTTGTATTTACTTGTATTTACACTTCGCCACCTGGCAGTCTGACAAACAAATCTGGGTTTGGCTGAGGCCAGGAGAACACTACCTGCTGGAAAGATTGGTGGAGGTGTAATGATGGTCTTGGGCTGTTTTTCATGTTTTGGACTTTTCCCCTTATTTGTAGTGAAATAAAATCTTAATGGGACAGCACACAATGACATTCTAAAGAACTGTGTCCTGCAAACTGTGGATCAGTTTGGAAAAGGCCATTTCCTCTTTCTGTATCACAGTGCCCGAGGTCTTTAAAGAAATGGTTCCCTGACTTTGATGTGGAAAAACTTCACTGGCCTGCACAGATCCCTAACCTCAACAAAATCCAACACTTCTGGAATGAACTGCAAGTGAGGCCGTATCGCCTAACATCAGCGTCCAAGCTCACTAATGTTCTTGTGGCTGAATGAAAGCAAATCCCTGCTGCCATGCTCCACAATCTAGTGGAAAGCCTTCCTAGAAATGTGTAGGCTTCAAAGGAGGATGTATTATTGTCCTTGGTTTTCGAAATTAGATGTTTGGGTGTCCACATACTTTTGGCCATCAAAAAAAGTCATCAGTGATAGTGCCAGGCATATGCATGTGCATAATAGCTGAAAATTACATAAATATAGCTTGTATGGCTTCTCTCTACATTCTAAAATTAAGTTCACCATATTTCTGTGGTGTTCATGAAAAGTTTTGCAGCATGCAAAAATGATTATTTTGCATTCCAATAAGGGCAGAAGAATGCCGTTCATAGACTTCAGTTCAGCTTTCAACGCCATCATCCTGGATTCTGGATTTCCTGACTGAGAGACCTCAATTAGTCAGGATTGGTCTCCAGCACCACTATACTGAGCACCGGTGCCCATCAGGGCTGTGCGCTTAGTCCACTGCTGTTTACTGTGCTGACTCATGACTGTATTGCAAAGTACAGCTCAAATCACATAATCAAGTTCCCTGATGACACAACTGTGGTGGATCTGATCAGCAAGAATGATGAGTCAGCATACAGAGAGGAGGTGCAGCGGCTAACGGACTGGTGCAGAACCAACAACCTGTCTCTGAATGTGGACAAAACTAAGGAGATGATTGTTGACTTCTGTAGAGTGCAAGGTAACCACCCCCCACTGAACGTCAGGAGTACCAAGTTCCTCTGTCTCCACATCACAAAGAACCTCACCTGGTCCCTCAACACCAACTCCATAGCCAAGAGAGCCCAGCAGCGCCTCTACTTCCTACAGAGATCTCCCCCCTCCTATCCACACCATGTTCTACAGGGGGACTGTGGAGAGCATCTTGAGCAGCTGCATCATCACGTCATCGCCTGAACTGAAAAACACCTCAAACACATACTCTACACTCACACACACACACACACACACACACACCTCTTTTGATGCTCTACTTGCACTATCTGGAACATCACTGTTAACACTGTGGTTATACTGTGTTTACTCAAGTATCGTGTATTTCCTCAGTAACTGTTGTGTTCTCGTATGTTATCTGACTGTGTATACTCACATAACACAGCATGCTAAATATCTTTGCACCTTATTCTCACTACCCCATGCTCAGAAAAGAGTGCTGTGTCGGCACTGCACTGTCCTGTCTGTTAACTGTGTCTAATGTCTGTTTTCATTACCGTATTTAATGTATTGTTTCTAGTTTAATGTTTTGCACACTTACGTCTACACGTTGCACTTTGTACTGTGTATTTTGTTCCATGTTACACCTTGTTCCTGGAGGACCGTAATTTTGCTCAACTGTGTACTTGTACATAAATGGAATTAAAAAAAAGAGCCTCTTGACTTGACTTGACTTGACATGAAGAAAGCCATACAATTAAACATAAATAGAACAGTTTTTCCTCTTCTTCCATTGAGTGCAATATAAGTGCCTGTATATGACCAACATATGTCAGTGTTTTTGTTCTAATGCCATCCTGGAAAATACCGCCCAACTGACACTTTTTGTTAAAAAATGTGTTCATAATTTAGCATGGCTAGTAATGGAATTATAGGTCACTTGTACTTGGTATTCAGGTCATAATTCTGAAGATGAAGTAAGATTTTGAGGTCATCAGAGGTTTTGAGGTCATCTCAAGTGCAAACACATGGGCATACTGAGAGTAAATACAAGCAAATAAGACAATAAGTTAGCACTATATATCGCACCTTACCATACCTTATAAATGTACCTTGGGTACAGTCAACCAAACATTTAAAATATATACATTTTCCACTATAACACATCTGCTTTTCCTTTAAACATTTAAACAAGTCATTATTCATATACATTACTGAGATGAAAAACTAAACAGCCTGTCTATGTTTCCATGAAAGGAAACTGTTAAAAGATTTTGGTAATGGAGGTTCTAATGTGATTTCCATAATGGAGGTTGTGTGATTTTATTCAACGCCCTTCTATGTTAACCCACTGCAGTTGTCTCCCCCATTCACACTGTCATTGAATGCTCTCACCCCAGTCACACTTTTAGATTGCTCTGCTTCATTTGCTCTACTTCTTTTAGGATGTAAGATTTATTGTGGAAAAGTATAAAGCTGACTGAAGACAGAATGTTGGCAGTGTTGAGGAATGTTTGGTTAGTGTGGGTCAATTAGGTCAGTTTTGATTCTCCTCAGAGGTCACTGTCTGTCTAAGAGAAGTTAACAGAATCTTTCTTCTGCTCTTCAGCAGTATATCATAACTACACTTTCCAACTCTATACAGCTTTGCAAACGATTTAGCTGCCAGCTCTGTCTTGGGCTCTTCAGTCACCATTAAAAAAAAAAAAAAGTGAGATCGATAGACTAAACTGCACATAAAAGGTCCAGTGTATTCATACTTAAAAGTGCAAG
Source organism: Piaractus mesopotamicus (assembly GCA_023558415.1). Taxonomy (NCBI): domain Eukaryota; kingdom Metazoa; phylum Chordata; class Actinopteri; order Characiformes; family Serrasalmidae; genus Piaractus; species Piaractus mesopotamicus. The sequence goes on from JAILXH010252657.1 coordinate 32,216, forward strand.
TTGGAGATTTAAAGGTTTTTTATACCATGTTCTATATAAAGTATATTAATATACAAAATCATGGGTATTAGCAGAAAGAAATAAAAACTTCAAAAAATCTAAGACAGAAAGCATACATTTTAAGCAATTCATTGTCTTCTTACTTGCAGTAAGTAATATGCACCTCTGTATTTCCTCATTGTTGTACAAAATTCCATGCACTATATGTCCAAAAGTATCCAGACACCCCTTCTAATTAGTGAATTTAGCCCAGTGGCCCACTAGAAATACTGCATGGGGTGTCTGAAATTGTATTACAGACAATGGATGTACAAAAGGTTATAGACACCTACTAATCCAACATTTCTTCTGAAATCAAGAGCATCAAGTTTTTTCACAACCCCTCCCCCTTAAACATTCTTAATATTAATATATGTTAATGTAACATTTCTATTTATCCATTAATTCTAAAAAGTTTAAACAATGTAAACTGGTGTTTTGAAAATTGTGTAAAAGCATTTATGAATTTATGAAGTTTTAAAATGGCAACTCCAGTGCATTTTGCTGAGAAGCAGATAGAGAGTTAAGCATAAAAGCTTGACATTATACTGAAAATCTGTACTTTGAGAGCTAGACAGCATTGTCAAACTGAAAAATCTGTGAACCAGTCAACTTTTGCTTGCTTTGTGTGCAGGTGATTGCTGACATTTAGATTAGAAGCAGATGGAGTCAGCTGGAGAACTGTGTGTGTGTGTGTGTGTGTGTGTGTGTGTGTGTGTGTGTGTGTGTGAGAGAGAGAG
>JAILXH010252657.1:41309-60313 GCA_023558415.1 Piaractus mesopotamicus
TCTTACATGTTTATCTGCTGCTTTGAAATGTAATCCTTGACTATAGCCTTTTATTAGCCTTCATGGATAATTGTTTTATAATGTTAAAGGGATTAAACTATGATGCAAAATGACAGTTTTCCACTGTGGCTGGTCTACCGCCATGTTTATTTCACATAGCACTATCATCTGTTGACTGAGGCTATTATAACTAACTATTTGCCTAATACTTTTTAGCAAATGCTAAAGCTTTAGCCTTGAGGCTCTTCAGGATACTAATGAGAACATGAAGAGAACATTAAAATATATATTTTTATATTTGTTTGTTCTTAACCAAACTCGTTTTTGAAGAATTAGAACTCTGTAGAGCCAAGACATTTTTAACACATTAAATATCAAAAATTGAATTGAATCTTCACCTCAGATTTGAAAATTGTATCAAACCTGAAAATATGTGTATTGTAACCCTTTTATCTTAAGGATGGGCTCAGAATTTACCCTCTCATTATGTACTTACACTTCTACATTAAGCTGTGACTGATTTGGATTCCTGCAATTTCTTCTTGTTGGGCTTTGTTTATCAAAATTTCCTCTTGCCTGTGTCTAGCCAGACTCAGCATGATGCTGTGGATTTTTCTCTAAAACGCTACAATATGTCTGCTACATCTTCTTCTCATCTTTTTTAAGAGTTTATCTAAATGCCACAAAAATGTAAAGCTCCAAATCACTACAGCTGGGTAGTGCCATTGCTGGCATCATATCTGTTTTAACAGTCAATACATTAAGTCATTTTTACATCATCAAAACTGTAGAGTTTTATCTGTTTATTCCAAAATTGTAAAACATTCAGTGTTCTTGACATAACGTGGTGTTTCACTGAGAGGTTGAGAAATAGAGAACAGTGGTTGGGAAGAGAAGCAATACTGTTCACTAGAGGTTCAAAGTTGGCTGTGTGTTAGGAGAGCTGGGAAGAGTTTTGGGCTGTGGTTGTGTTGTAGAGCTGGAGCAAAGTTACATTAAACAGAGAGAGAGAGAAAAAATGCTATTATTCTGAGTCAATTCATGCAGGATTGCAGCCCCTTCTGTGCCCAGGGACCCAAGTCCAAAGCTCCTCCTTCTGTCAAGGTCTCTCTCTCCCTCCCTTTTTTCTCCCTCTAGCTGTAGCTCTCTTTCTCTCCCTCTCTCTCTTTCTCTCAGTTAATAGTATCAGTCTCATACTGCTGTAGTGTCATGAGTTCATGTTTTTTTAAACATACTACCTTAGTTGAACCTCTTATTCCCACATAGTGTAATAACATGTAAATGAAGGAGAAAATTCCACTTAGCCTCAAACTATTAAACTTGCTTTGCATTGATTGCTTTCTGTTCGACACGTCTTTGTTTAAGCTGGGTGTACTAGCACTGCTAATGGAGGCTGAACAAAGAGTCTGCCTCTAGCACCAGTTCTTGTTATATAAATCTTTAATAATGCATCTCATCCGTGTAACCGAGACAACCTGAAACATGGTATAGTTGTTTAGAACAAGAAAATCTCTTACAATTACTCGTTTCAAATTATATATCAAAATGTGTATCTTTTTTTAAATATGTACATCGCCCATGTTTGCCAGTGTCAAGAACATGGGCAGATTAAGGGTGCATTCAGACTTCATAGGTTTGATTTGATTAAAACAAACCTTGGTGCGATTGCTCTTTTAGTATGGTACATTAGAGGAAGTGAAAACGCTACCATTTAATCTCTGGTGTGCACCGACCCCTGAGCAGGTCAGCCTCGATTCGCTTCAAAACGAACTCTGGTGCAGTTCGTTTGAAGTATGAACACAATACAGACCAAGAATGTCTAGATGGACAAGGACAAAGCAAACAGTCATCTGCTCTCTGCAGAACTTTTTTGGTTGTGATGTAGTTCCTGTTTTTTGAAGCTGCTGGGGGGAGTGTATGCTGTTTTCTCCTCTCTATCTTGTTAGTCTCTTACTGGTTTTTACATTTTTTACATCAAAAATCTGTTTGTGAGAAGTTAGTTTCTTGCTTGACAGAGAAGATTATACAGTTAGAGGTGTGCATTTGTAAATTAGAAAAGAGCAGGGCTAGCTAGCAGGGCTCAGACTTGCTGTTAAAAACTCCAGGTACCTCAGTGAGCGTTAGCACACCTTCGACTCAGGCAGCAAAGCCCTCACAGTGGGGTGAATGGGTAGTGTCTCAGCACCATAGTTGCAAAGCCATTCATGTGTCCAACAGGTTTGCCCCACTCAGTGAGGACGATGTCCAATGCTGTAATTTGCTCTGGCCCCATCCCAGTTTGACATGGTGCCAAAATCTACAGCAGGTTATAGTAGCTGAACTCAGAAAACATTGTGGGCTTTGTAGATAATTACATTCTACTTTTCTACTTTCCACTTTTCTTCTTTTACTTTCTATTTTTCTACTTTGCTTAATTTTGAGATCAAGCCTAATCTTTTGAGTCAGGATGGCATTCACCCCTCCTGGGAGGGTGCTGCTCTCATTTCAGGCTGTGTCTATTCCCTAAATCAAACAAAATTTCAAAAACCACAAAAAATGTTTCTACTAATTTAATCAACATTAGACCAGTTAAAACAATTTTCAATGACGGCAACTTTGGTCACCTATGGCTGCTTAACATAAGATATCTTACATCTAAGGCTGCCATTTTATTACTGATCATGACTTTGCTCTAAATGAAGCCACTCTCACAGGCTACAATTATGTACTTAGCCCTCATTTAAGGGGGTTATGTCTTTTCCTCTTGCTTGTAGGGAGTTTTGTCTTGCCGCTGTCACCACTGGCTTGCTCATGAGGGCTTAGACACAGATTTTTCTGTAAAGCTGCTTTGAGACAATGCCTGTTGTGAAAATTGCTATATAAAGAAACTTTAACTTGACTTGGTTCGTGGAAAAGTCACTTACATGTGTTTTATCATCTCTTCATAAACTCTGAATTGGCAATTATGGATCAGGTTTTAAAATGAGGCTAAGGCATGTTTGAAGTCATGAAATACTCCATATACACATATAACTGCATACATAAATTATATTATCACTGAATTGTTATTTATTTATTAAGTATTATTCATTTAAGGTAAACATTAACAAAAATGTCTGTTGTACACTGTCAGAAAAAAAGGTACTGTTTAAGTACACTATGGTTTATACATATATAGCAGACGGGTCGCTTTAGCCATACACCGGGGGCGGGAACAGTGATAATGACACCAGCATGCCCTGAGCCACTCTCTGTTTCCTCTGTACCTCTGTTGCCTGCCCACCAGTAAGGTGTGTAGCGCTGGAGCTCTGACTTTTGGTCTTGGCCTTCCACATCCTTGGCTTTGCACCATCCTGCTTAAATCATTATTAGAGAAAGCACGATCAACACCGCCAAGCGTCTACGCTGCTTTGTTGGCAGGTCCTCGCTGGCCGCCATCCTCTGTCTAGGCTGAGCCTTGCCACAATGCTTCCTCTTCCGTCATCTTTGCTGCCCATCCTTGCTGCACTGCTTCTTTTTTCTCAGCCAGGCTCAGTCTTCTCCGCTATTCGCATTGAATTTGTGGAATCACCATTCCTCTCCAGTCTGCTGGGGGAGGGTATCCCACTTCTGACCCCAGTGTGACATCAGCAAAGAAGCAGATGTGGGAAATATTGCTATTTAAAGGCAAATGCTCTTTTATTAAATAAGGCAGCAAGGGAGAACCGCTGCTCAATGTTGGTGAAACAGCCAAGATAGCAGGCAGGTCACTTCTAGCCATACACTTTCACCTGGTGATAGGCACTAACACTGTATTAACTACCCCACAGCCCAGTACAGAAATAACTCGTGCACATCATTAAGCTAATAACAACTACCTATTTGCAATGAATTTCTCTCCTGCTGTGAATGTGCACTTCCCAAGGACATATTCCCACGGTCTCTCTGCATTGACACACACTCCCAAGGTAAATAGAGCAAGCAGCAGGACGCTACACTATATGTTTGTCACACATATACATCAGGGCAATATATGCACATATATGTGTATAAGGAGCAGGAGAGGGGAACCACTTGTGTAGTATAAAGACCACCCAAGTTGAGATTATTTAAAGGGGCAAATGCAGAACGTGGACTCGTTTGGGCACGATTCATTTTATCATGTCATTTAAAAGGCAAACCTCTTTTGCTATATTTTTTCCTGTAATCTTCCATCGAAACGTAATGACTGTTGCCCACCTTTAAAACATATTCTGATATTTGTCTACATCATCATGCACCAGTGGGCAGGGAAAAATAATATTAATCAAACAGAAAAATGTTTCACTCACCAGTTATTGACCAAAAACTAGCTCAGAGACCCTGCTCATTACCATCTATCACTTGGAAATATGTCACAGTACTCTGTGCACAGCATACCAGACTGACACCAATGAGTAATACAAAATGTAGGAGGAACGTTTTAAAAAGAAAAGTACAGTGCTCAAAAGGATCAGTGTGTCTGCCAGTTTATGGCAAGAAGCACAGGGTTCTGCACAAATTGTTCTTTTTACTGTTTTTTTTGTCTGTGCTTTTTAATGACACATTATTCTCATTCTTGGGTAGAAAATGCTTGAAGAACAGTTGTAGAATGTCAAATAAGTCAAATAAAACCAGGAACTTTTAATGAGATTGAACAGAATTTGTCTATAGAACAGAAATAAGTTAAAAGGAATGTCACCCTTTACTGAATATGGCACTTCATTTAAAAATTGTTTGTTGGTTTTATGTAGGAGGTAATATTTTAAAGGATAATTGCATTTAAAGATTAAATAAATTGTTGATTATGAAAAGTAAAAAATTTGTTTATTTTTCCAAGCTGATAATATTCTGGTATAAAACCATTTGGCCATGGACAAAGATCTTAGAATAGATAACCACAGCTAGTCAGAGGTAGTGTCTGGAAGCCATTACTGACTAACTTCATAATGTCACAATTTTATGAAAATGGGTAAATACATTGACAATGTATTTGAATGAAACTCATGTTGTGAGTTTCAGTTCAGTTTATGTCACTCCAGTTAAGTACACATTAACTCTGTCATAAGCATCACAAGCAAGGCTTTTGTGTAGTAATCAGTGACCAAACTGTAAAACCAATTTTTCTGCCATCAGGTGGATTAATTTGTATGAAATTAGTGTTAAACAGTGCTAAATGAAATTTATTTTTCAACTAATACATCCTAAACACGTACAATACCCAAAGGAAACCATGTCAGCTTTAAATTCAACAGAGTAGACATTTTTTGATAGATTGTATGAATGTGACTGAGCAAAGGTGTTGCTGGTTTCTGAATTTGATCATAAGAGGTGCAGTTTTTCAAATAAAAAAGGTGTCCAACAGGGATCAATAGTGGGACTAAAGTTTTTTTTTTTTCAGCTTTTTATTCAAATGATACTGTAGGATAACTCAAACTACTTACTTTGGAACAGCATACCAGACTTGCACCAAAGAGTAATATAGCAGCACTGGCTGTAAACTGTCTGTAAACCTTCAAACTAAATGGATTAACATTTTTTAATTTAATCACATCCAAAAAAGTCACAAAACAGGTGTTTTTTTCAAACTCTAAGCTTATCATTACAAATTAAGTATAGCAAGTGATTTTGTTGATACCAAGATACTGTTCAGCATAAACATTAGAAGAGCTGGCCAAGGTCTTTAAACATTCCAAGACCTTGTAAACGACATTTAGATTTGTCTTCATTATTTGGGTGAATGTCTCATTTTGTGTTCAGAGTAAACTTCTAGTCTAACTACCATAGTTATCATAGATACCACAGGTCAGACGTGCAGCAGAGTTGTGGTTGCTGTGCTGTTTGGTCAGCCACCTACTACATTTGTACTATAGGTGAACAATATAGAATGAAACATCTAATATAGTGCTTTCATAAGTTCCTGCTGCTGATATATAGATGAGACTTACAATGTACTTACTGGCGTTAATTAAAAACAATCACACCTGGCCTCTTTCAAATACAGGATAATGCTTAAATGACATTCTTTTATGTCTGAGACTCCAAAGACTTCACACACCATCAGGGTAATATCTCACCACCGCTCAGTGAACATGACAATGGAACATTCCGTTTCTGAGCGAATTTGGAAAGTTTTGCGAGTCTGTTTGCGTAACACGAACATCTGCATCTTCTGCATTTTGAGGATGAAATAAAGTCAGTGGGGCTTAATAGCACTAAGATATTGCTGTAACCTCACCAGACAAAATACAATTCAAAAGCATTTATAGGATGATAATGATCCTTTCAAGCATCACCAAATGACTATGTCAGACTCCTTGTTTTTAAGATTAGACCTTCTAACATCAGTTTTTCAACAGTAAATTACTTGACTTTAATGTTTCAAAATATTTCATAAAAAATACAGAGCAGGTATTTTTGGGGTTTTGGTATATTGTCAGCACTGCAGTGACACTGACGCAGTGGTGACATGTTACTGTGTGTTGCGCTGGTATGAGTTGATCAGACACAGCAGTGCTGCTGGAGTTTTTAAACACTTCAGTGTCACTGCTGGAGAGAGAATAGTACACCAACCCGAAATATTCAGCCAACAGCATCCTGTGGGCAGTGTCCTGTGACCCTTGATGAAGGACTCCAGTGTCTCCAGGGTCATGAGGATGAACTTTTTAGGGGTTATTTGGCACAAAAAAGAAATATGCTTATGGAAGATGACTAACATAACTGTGCAGCAACAGATGAGCTTTTGTCTCTGTGTTTAAAAGGCCCTCTGTGGTGGTTCCTTCCATCAGTTCACTCTGACTACAAGGTAGACCAACAAGATATGGGTGTCTAATAGAGCAGACAGTGAGTGGACAGAGAGTTTAAAAACACACACTAACATGCCACCACCACATCAGTGTCAAGGCAGTGCTAAGAGTGATACATCACACAAACAATATGTGCTTTGTGGTGGTCCTGACCGCTGAAGAAAAAAGTAAAAGGGGACTATCTATCTGCAGAGAAAAAAAAAATCAGAGAAACAGACGGACTACAGTCTGTAATTGTAGAGCTACAAAGTGCACCTATATGGTAAATGGGCCTGATAAAATGGACAATGAGTCTAGCAATAAGTGTACTTAATGAAGTGGCTGGTTGGTGTATATATACAAATATATATTTAACTTGCAATGATATATATAATAATATAATAATAACACTATGTTGAAGAACATGAACTAATAAGGACCACATACATGTATTTAAGCTTGAAAAACACTTGACAGGTTTTTATCTTATTCACAACTCTTTAAAACAGCCTTGATTGGCTTATTACTCATTTTACAACACTAAGGAAGTCTTCATGTAGATTGTTATGAATCCTTATGTCAGAGTTTTATCATTGTAGCACTGATGTGCAATGCACTAATGTACTAACTCTGTCTTTGACACGACTGTATGAAGAGGGCTTTTCAGAGGGCTCATACAATACAGTGGAAAACAGTAGCAAGTCATTTTGGAGTGATTGCTAAATTTCCAACTAAACTAAGAAAACAGTGGACTGGCTGCATAAAATAAAAGCTTTCGCCAGATTTGTCATTTGAATGACTCAGGTACTGGCAAAGGCAACTGTAATGAACAGTTTGTGGTAATTTTTTTACATACACAATTGACTTAATCCAATTTCATTTTTTATTCCATCTGCTATGTATTAAGTTTTCTTTTAGTTGACCAGTAGAACAACAATGGCAACCAATCCTCAATCAGTGCTCCCCATACATATATGCGCACTCATACTAAAACCTAATACATCCCACACTAACCTTCTTACTTTATAAAACACTGTCACAGTGACTGAAGACTAGCTAGACATTTACTTTGGCCACTGCTGCGTTCTGATAATGTACAGAAATCCTCATTAAAGAGAGCAGCAGTTACACAGAGAACAATAAGCAATGACCTGCACTGCATTCAAATTCAAACCACAATAAAATTTCTTCCTTTTTCCTTTTTATTATTACAGGATTACTAACACAAATGTGGCATTGATTGAGTTTAGAATTTGACAGAATTCTGACAGCATTTCTCTACTCTCATTCACTGGCCTATGAATGAGAAATGAAACTACAGCACATTCTTGTTATTACTGTCAGGCTAGTAATAATAATAATAAGTCACAGGCCAAGGTGTGACTATAGAGCATCGTCAATACAATTGTTTGGAATAGGAAAACCCACAGTTAGATTTTTTGAGACTGAAGTTATCTAACGTAACATTTTGTACTGCCATGAGAAGTCATGACTAAAATGTGCCATGTTTCTCTTTACCCTTTTTCAAAAACACTGCAATAACAGCTTTCCATTGCAGCCCCATGTTAGTCCAAAAGCTGTATGTTGATATTATTCCATGTTTCTGGCTCAGATTTTATTACTGAATTTTTCAAGATGATGAAGAGACGATGACCTAGATACTTCTGAACTTCTGCCAATTTATGAAGAAAGTTAATATTGTGTCATTGTGACCTTACATGGAAATAGAAGCATATTCATTCTTTGGAACAGAACAAAGCTATCATATGACACATCAGGGGTGCCTGCACGGCACCCCAAAGCAAATCTTTTGGAATGTCTTATTCCACTACTGAAATATACAGGCTGTTCCAGTCTGACACCGCAGAGGGAAGCCAAAGTCTGTAGAAAAACTAATTCTTTCCAGGCAAGACGATGCCGATTGCCAGCAATACACACGACACGTAACCAGGGTCCAAAATATGCAAACCTTTCTCTTCATTCATTAAGTCTGAAGAAAGGTCTACTACTACTGAAAGCATGGAAACATGTATATATTGAACAAAAAGACAAACAAACAGGCTGAATTCCAAATGGCTCCCTGATGGCACTATTTGACTGTAGAAACCATTAGTTTAGAGGCTCCCAATCCTACGTCCTGGCAACCCCACTTTGTGCACATTATGTCTCATCTAGCTAAAGGATAGTTTAGTTTAAAACTAACAAGCGTTAATGAATGACTTAGTAAAGATTTTTCACACAAACTTGTACGGTGCAACTCAGTGTGTTGAGTAGAGTAGGGGAAACACAAAAAATGTGCAATGAGATTGGCAAACCTTGCATTAGTTCATGATCTATGTAGCGCAACTTATACACTGTTATCAAAAGGGTTCTAAAAAAAAGTGTTGACTCCTAACAATAGTATAGAACCACTTTTAAAAGGGCTCTTTAAAGAACCATATGCAAAATTATTTTTTTCATATAGAAGACATATTTGACCAGGTAGAAAACTTGCTTGCTTAAATGGTTCTTGCTGAAATGGTTCTTTGCATGGTGAAATGATTCTTCAGATTGATTTAGAACATGTTGTATATAGTCTACAAAGCTGTATATGGTTTTACTGAAAATGGTTGTATATAGCACCAAAGAGAGTTCTGCTACTGTTACAAAGTCAAGCTTGTAACAATAGAAAAGCCCTTTTTGGTGCTGTATAGAACCATATACAACACATTCTCAATCTGAAGAACTGATTTCACTATAAAAGAACCATTTACACATGAAATGGTTTTATATAGAACTCATGATTCTAAATACAATGATTGCCTTTACTAAAGAACCCTTGAAGAATTATCCTTTTTAAGTGTGTATATTTTATTCTCATTGTAAGCTTTGGCATAACATTAAATGAAAACAAGAAACAGTAAACACATATAAGATTATTTACTGCTCCAGACATGTTTGATATGGCTCCTGTTGTTTTCCTTTTTTTCCATGTCAGATATGACACAGAAATGGCCACCAGCAGAGAGAACCAGCGGGATGGAATGTGGCAAAATAAAGTGCAAGTGAACATGTACCACAACAGAGAAGTAGTTTGCTCCATAAATCTAAATGTGAATGTTGCACATTGAACACTATGGTTTTTTTTTTTTAATCATATAGTTTATAGTTATAAGGTAAAATTCACTTCTGTACTAGCACAGCCCTTATTATGGTATTGGGGGATTCCCCAAAGTGAAATAGTTAAGTCAAGGAGGACATGTTAAAAACAGTACTGAAAAAGAGAGTTTGGCTAAAAAACAAGAAGCGCCTTTCCTATAGGAATTTATTTACACCATAGATATATTTAAACTGTGAGGTACCTAGTCAGGTTAGTGCTCCCACCTCCCCACGTAATGGCAAACATGTGTTGATTCACTGGCCATTTGGGATAGTAGCCTAAATAAAATGACTATGTTTCAGTTGCAGACATCAGTACCATTGTAAAGAAGTCAGTAAGTATCTTTACTATAAACCATTTCACAGCAAACCACGACATCTCAGAAATTTTGAAAAATTACTTTTTAATAGGCAGACTGCGTCCTCTAACACCTTCTTATGGAGACCGGATGGCTGTAATTTTTTCTCCCCAAAACGCATCTTCCATTTTGAGGAGCATCCTCTGAGAACTCCGCCTCGAAACTGAACTCCCTTTTCAGAGATGAGCTTTTACATCAGGGTGGGATTGGGCAGAGAAAAGAGGGCGGGAGTCGGGCGTCATTTTTCTTCCCTCCCGTAATCCGACAAGCCCTGCCTCCTGCGCTGAGATTGGCTAATCGCTCATAGTTTGACAGAATGGCTAGTAGGGATCCATGTCCTGCGCTAGGATTGGCCAGAAGTTTACCCACACCAGGAGTTCGCGCCGAAGGGCGGGGCTGGTCGGAATACGGGTAGGGGGAAATAGCAGCGAGCCACAGCAGACAGGTAGGGATGCCGGCTTTTTACGCCATCTGAACGGAATTATGTAATTGAGCCCCAAGAGCAGACCCACATATCTTGTATCCAGATACGACTGACAGATACTTTCCAAAGTATATATAAGACAGGCAATTGAAAGCTCTCAGACCCTTTGAGTAACGGCTCGTGTGGATCTAGTGGACTGCGTGGAGTTTATTGAGATTACGAAGCGACCTGCTTTTCAACATCATTTTTTCTCTTTTTATATTGAAAATTATATTAATTTGCAGAATTTATGTGTTTATTTTCCTTTTTGCTTCTGAGAGGATAACTTTGCCTTTATAGTGGGATTACACATTTAACAGGTAAACGGATCTCTTACAACTGCCTACGTTTTCCCTCCAGCGTATGTAGCTACAGATGGGGACAAAAAGTGTCTTTTCTTCAGAAACGTTTATGCGGGCAAAATTGAGACTTTCTTTTTTCGCCATCTCTAGGCTTTAGATGCAATGGAATCTTTATTCGCTGTGATTTATTGCGCATTAATGGTCTTTCGAAAAATCATTTGGAGCATTAAGTGGAAAATATCTGTATATTTAACAGAATTGTAATGCAAACGAAAACAACAGTCTGTTTTCCTAAAGTGCTTAATAACGGTGGCACTGAGTCTGATGACAAGCAGTAATAATTATGTTTGCTTTAAATGTTGTGTATTTTAAAGGAGATATGATACTCAGGAGAATTTCTTTCTTGCTGTCCATGCTGTTGCTATGCACCACAGCACTACCTCAAGGTAAATACTGCACTTATATTCATTATTACTACAATCATAAATGCTTTTTCTATTAATAAATAAGTAACATTTGCCAATTATAAATAATCTGCTGTAAATATATTTAACATCTGGTATTTAAGTCTAAGATCTATAATAGAAAGTTTATAGTGGTTAAGAATTGTTTATGGTGAGTTAATGAGCTAATGCACATTTCCTACAGTTATCTTTGTGATAAACTGTGGCAGACAGGCCAAGTTGCCAGTTTGTTAGGTACAAACATTGTGAGCTTGGAGTCCGAGCCAATGGGTCTTTTAACCAAAATCCCAACTTGTTCAGATGGGTGAAAAAAAATTGTGTAAGCAGCTCCTAAATCCAGGCGATCTGATACCAATCAGCAAGCCATTATTTCAAGAGGGGATGGGGAAAGGGGTGGTCCAGTTATTATTACTTAGTCATACTTACCAACTTTAATTATACGTATTTGGTTACAAAATATACCAAAAAACATTGGCTTACTGATATAATAAATGCTACCATAATTAAATGTATCAGTATTACTAAACTGATAGCGAATATGGATTAAAATATGCTGGTTACTCGCTACCCTATTTCTAAAAAATGTGGTTACGCTCAGAGTGTCATGAAAGCGTCACAATCAAGCCCAGCAGATATAACTGACCACATTTGGATGTGTGTTAGTATACCACATTTCAATTTTAATTTCCAATGTTTAATAGCTTTTGCCATTTTTCCAGACCCCAATAGATAATCCTGTTAAATGTCAATGTAAACTTAACTCTTAACTGTAAATTTCTCTCTTGGGTATACCTACCTTCTATATGCACTCAGTTGCGTTTTATGGGCATACTATTAGGCACTGTAGACACACAATCGGTCAGCCACCTTCCACCTCTTCCATAAATGGAAAGGGACTGCCGTATTACCACTGCTGACAATATTTAGTAGTTGTTCCTGATTATATTGGCAATGTGCACAGGTGTACCTAATAAACTGTTAAATCAGTGCTTCATGTTGTGGGTCAACTTTTTTGTTATGTCCATTCAAAGAAGGCCAGGTGGAAGACGAGTCCAGTTTCGACCTGTTTGAGATCAGCCACATCACCAGAAAGACGATTGGCGCCAAGCTATTCAAGGGTCATGACTGGGATTCTCCGGCATACCGCTTTATCCGTTTCGACCATATTCCACCAGTCAGTGCCCCAGTCCTTCAGCAGCTCCTAAAGCAGATCCAGAACAATGAGGGTTTTGTGTTTGTGGCCTCCATACGCCAGGACCGGGGTTCCCGTGGCACCCTGATGGGCCTGGAGGGTCCCAATGGTCGCCGCCAGTTTGAGATCATGTCCAATGGACGTGCCAACACTCTGGACTTGGTCTACTGGATGGAGGGCTCTCAGAATGTGGTGTCCTTCGAGGACGTGGATCTAGCAGACTCACAGTGGAAGAACATCACACTGCATGTTCATGGGGAGAACGCAAACCTCTACGTGGGCTGCAGCCTCATAGACAGCTTCATCCTAGATGAGCCTTTCTACGAGCACTTGCAGGCAGAGGGCAGCAAGATGTATGTGGCCAAGGGATCTATCAGGGAGAATCACTTCAGGGTAAGACACATCTCCATGAACGCTGTATTCAGATGGTGTCTGTCCTGTTATACTTCCATAATGACAACCTTCTGAGAGGTGAAATGGTTTGTAGATAATATGATGAATATATTTTATAAAAGACAAGCCATAAATGTTGAGCTCTGTAGCACTGTAGCATCTTATTAGTCTAAACAGTCCAGGTTTCACTTTAAAAAAATAAAGAGTTCTAAATGGTTCTTGGCTTGCAAATATGGTTGTAGGAAAAAAACTTTAACTGGTATTCAACCTTTATATTATGTGTAGGTTTTTAAAACTGTAACACTCCCGCATCTCATTTCTTTTAAAAACCGTGAAAGATTCTTTGGGGACCCAAGAAATGCTTTGTGGGTTAAACCACTAGGCAGTTTTACATTTAGAGCAGCTGGACATTGTTACCATTTTTGCTTTTGCCTTAATGAAATTACAGTCTGAAATCATTGTTGTAGTAGATTTGCACAGCACTAACACCTCTCTCTTTTTGCAGGGTTTGCTGCAGAATGTTCGTTTAATCTTTGATACATCAGTGGAAGATGTTCTGAGAAACAAGGGCTGTGAGGCTGCCAAACCTGGTAAGGATGCTGCAACCAGAATGCTCTCATCAACAGGACAAGAAGCTAAAAGTTACAGTTAACAAGATAGCATGATCTAGATAATTTAGATGTCTAGATACCTCCGTTTGGCTTATTTTCTGTGGCTGAAAGGATAGAAATTCTCTGTCTCTGATGTCCATTTTGTGATTAATAAAAATTGTTATTTTATTACCCTACATCAACTTCTGAGACTTTGGTGCTGGATTGCGGCGAAAGCCTCTGCAAACCAGTGTACACTCCCTCTGAAACCTTCTCCCAAATTCCTCTGCCCCATGTTCTAGAGTACATTCAATAACATGAGCAACATGTCTACTTTTAGCACACGTAATATGTTCTCTGACCCACACAACACGTCTATCTACAGTGCTGTGAAAAAGTATTTGCTCCTCACCCGATTTCTTCTATTTTTGCTAATTTGTCACATTTTAAATGTATCAGATTGACTCATTTTAAAATAAGATAAAGATAACATGAATAAACATAAAATTAAGCTTTTAAATGATCATTCCATTTATTGAACATAAAGATTTATTCAAAACTTATATCACCCATGTGAAAAAGTCTTTTAACATCACTGCGAAGCAATTTTGGCCCACTCTTTGCAGATTTGTTTTAATTTGGCCACATTGGAGGGTTTTCGAGCATGACCTACCCATTTAAGGTCTTGCAACAGCATCTCAATGGGATTCAAGTCAGGACCTTAATTTTGTTTCTCTTGAGGCGTTCAGAGGTGGTCTTGCTTGTGTGCTTCAGATCACTGTCTTGCTGCAAAGCCCAACTGCACTTGAGCTTTAGGTCACACACTGACTGGCAGACATTCTCCTTCGGGATTTTCTTACAGGGAGCGGAATTCATGGTTGCATCAATTATGACAAGTCATCCAGGTCCTGCAGAAGCAAAGCAGTCCCAGACCATCACACTACCACCACCATGTTTGATATGATGTTCTCATGGTGGAATGCAGTGTTAGCTTTACACCAGATGTAATGGGACCCATGTCTTCCAGAAAGTTCCACCTTTGACTCATCAGTCCACAGAATAATATCCCAAAAGTCTTGGCCATCATCCAAATTTTTTTGGCAAATGCGAGACAAGCCTTTGTGTTCTTTCACATGGATGCCATTTTTGCCCAGTATCTTTCTTACTGTGGAATTGTGAACACTGATCTTAACAGAGACAAGTGAGACCTGCAGCTGTTTAGATGTCTAGGTTCTTTTACGATCTCCTGGGTCAGTCATCGATGTGTTCTTGGTGAAATTTGCAAGGCCGGCCACTCCTGGGAAGGTTTACCACTGTTCCAAGTTTTCTCCATTTGTGGAGAAAGGGCTCTTACTGTGGTTTGCTGGTGTTCCAGATCCTTAGCAATTGCTTTGTAACCCTTTCCAGACTGGTAGATTTCAATGTCTTTGTTTCGCATCAGAATTTAAGTCCCTTAGAATATGGCATTGTGTGCTGCTTTTTGAAACCTTCTAGTCTGCTTCACATGGCCAGACAGGTTCTATTTAAGTGATGTTTAGATTCAACGGGATTGGCAGTCATCATACCTGGGTGTGGCTGGTGAAATTGCAAACAATATTCAATTGAATTTGGTTAACAGGTTGATTTAGTAGCTAAGGGGGCAATTACTTTTTCACATAGGGCCAGGAAGGTCTGAACATCTGTTTTTTCAATAAATGAAATCATCATTTAAACACAGCACTGTGATTACTTGGGTTACCTTTGTCTAATATTAAACATTCAAACAATATGAAACATTGAAGTGTGACGAATATGTAAAAAAGAGAAGAAATTGAGAGGGAGCAAATACTTTTGCACAGCACTGTACATACATAATTAGAGCTTTTTGGGGTTACTTTTTTTAGACATTCAAACATTACATCCATGGGCTATTAGTAAGTTTGTTGTCCATTGAACAGTGCTGACGAGTGCAACATGGCCCTTTATATTGAGGCTTTGGTTTGGTTTAAAAATTTCAGGCTCAGTTTGTTCCCAACCTATACTATATTTTTTTTTTTTTTTTTTTAGTGAAGATGTGTAGTTAGTTCTTTTAGTCATCAGCTCACGCCAAAATTACAAGTTAAATTTCTTAGCAGTTCTCCTGGATGTCTGATCTGCAGATGTTGATTATATTTGCTTTGAGTCAGACACGAAGCCTATAGACCATGGGTTTTGGAGATTTCTTCTACTATTATGTCATGGTTATGAGAAGTGCTTTGTGTTGGTAAATGAGCATGAGAGCAACCAGTGTGCACATGGCACCAGAGCACAATGCCAATGCATATAAATGTAAACATCTGAATCTCCTTTATAACATGTGCACACTGGTTGCTCTCATGCTCATTCACCAACACAAAGCACTTCTCATAACCATGATGTAATAGTAGAAGGAATCTCCAAAACCCATGGTCTACAGGCTTCGTGACCCACTTTGGCAAATGCCAAGAAAGTTCTGAATGAAAATTGAACCCAATGGACATATTGTCTGACTCAAAGCAAATATAATCAACATCTGCAGATCAGACATGATAGTCTACTTATAGATACTCATTATAGAGCTTAGTAGTTTAAAATCAGAAATACTGGATCAGTATCAGCAGACGAGAGTTTCAATATCAGTACCAGAAAAGATAAAGTGGTGTCATGCCTTTTTTAGTTAAAAAATAATAACATAATTTCTATGTAACTTAAGTTGCACAGAGCAACTGAACACTAAAAAGGTCACATGCAACACATTTGATTTTCCTTTAGGATCAATGGGCCTAATTCACCCACTGTTCTTAAGAAAAAATTTCTTCTTAAAATCCACTTAAGCAGTTTTCATTGTGTTGAGCTGCCCAGTGACATTGTGCCTGACAGTTTGAAAAGATGCCGTGGCTCACTTTTGTGGACCTTGGAGGAAGCTTATCCTAGCTTTTACCTTCCCAGCCTGGTTGCATAATGTGATAGAGAAGAACTAGCTGGCAGAAGGAACTGGACATGACTAAATTCAGAGACACATTTGGTAAAAATCACTTTTGAAAAAGAGCAAAAAGTGAGTTCCAGGAGGCTTCATGTTATGCTATACAAGTGAAATTAAGTTTCATGTACATTGCAAAGAGCCAAACCTACATAAATTGCCAATAGCCCAGTTTAGGAGTGCCACGTTGGCCTGTGTTTCTCTAATAGAAGGTCACTAACCTACAGTACAAAACATATCTATTTTTTGTTCTTTATTTGTCTTAGGTTTAGTGTGCATAGTTTTGTCCAGGAATTGAATATCCTGGCTACAAAGCATAATAACAAGTCTTGGGTTCAAGGATATATTTAGCAGAGCCTTTTCCATGTAAACAGGCTTCTAAGAATAGCTGACTCTGAGCAGTACCTGCATACGTACACACACAAACAGCTCTGCCATCTCTGTCGCTCTCTTTCTCTCTCGCTCAAATATACACACATACTTTCACTCAGTGATAGAAACCCCTAGGAGATTTGAATGAGTCCAGCAGACTTGGGAAAAGTGCATACGATGCATTACCTTTGAAGGGACTTCTGGACGTAGAGTTGGGCCAACCTGTTTGTGTGATTTAGAGTATCCTGTCTTCCATTTATCTGCAGGAATTTACACAAATGACCTCAAAATGACCGCAGACACCTAATGTGAGTCTTGGCCAAATGATAAGCATTCCTTTGTCTTTTCGTATTCCATATCTCTTGGACATGCTCTGGGACTTCTGCTTCATTTTTAAAAGTAATTTCTCTGTAGCTTCTTAGAGCTCACTTCAAGTTAGAGTGTAACGAAAACTCAAGGAATATCCTAAACAAATATTCTCAGTTGCTGTTCTACCATTTGTAAACTGTGTGCTTTCATTGTAAGGTTGCTCTCCATTTGTTCCCTCAATTGTACTGTCAGAAGGAAACGGTAGATAAGCCAACAGCCAAGCAAAAACAGGCTTACTGCCTGTCAGCAACTCTCAGGGCTAGATTTGGACTGCATGCTGGAAAGATTCTGATCCCCTTCTATGAATCCTTGGAAAAACTGTAGAAGCAGACATAAGCTGTCTCCGTGTCTAATTTCTGAGAATCATGAATGTGCCAGACCTGCAAGAGACATGTGCCAAGGAGGAATGCATGCCAGCGTTATATGAGAAGCACAGTATTCTCATGCAGCATTGGAATATTACTTTTGCTCATTGTCAAAAATACTGTCATACTTTATACTCTTTAAGGTGCTCTTTCCACTGGGCAGTGCTTTACAATATGATGTGGTTACAAATACACAATCATGCATTTTGTCGTCCTTTCCACTGCAAAGTAATCTGTACTATACCTGAGTACCTGTGCTAAATTAGATGATTATTCTTTCTGGGGTACCTAGTGGGCCAAGCCAGAACACATGAGCGGAGCTAGAAATTAAGATTCAGAATATGCAGATCATCGATTAGTCATATCAAATGCGATTGTCTATGGTTCGTCACGCATCATCGCCCGATCATTAGATAAAAGCCATTTCTAAAAACACTAGCTTACCAGAATTACGGTCTGTGCTGTTCACATAAAACCAAATGCTGAATAAAGATAAATCAGATTTGAAGGTTCTCCTTTGTTGCTGCTGTCGTTTGTGCTCAGTGTTAACATTAGATTCATGTAAGAAATCATATGACCTAGTAACCTCCAGGGAACCTTGCCTATTATCACAGTTCTGTTGTGCAATACAAAATGGACACAGGTACTCAACCATGGTACAAATAGTTTTAGGTTCAGACCACACCTTAGGTTCTGCCTCAATGCTTCTATTGGAATAAGGTCTGGACATTAACTAAGCCATTCCAAAATGCTACATTTCTTCTCCTTTAACCATTGTTTGTACACTAACTCTTGTTTTTAGGGTTGCTGTTTTTCTGTAGGGCTCACCTGCTGTTGAGGCTCAGTTCATGGATTGATGCCATAACATTCTCCTGCAGAATTGTTTAATACAGTATAGAATTCGTAGTCCTATCAAATGATGGCAAGTTGTCCTGGTCCAGTTTCAGCAAAACAACTCCAAATTGTGATACACACTACGTGATACACAAAGTTGGGATGAGGTTCTTATGCTGGAATCCAGTGTTGGGTTTTGCCAAACATAACATCTCTCATTTACTCCATAAAGATCTATTTTTGCCTAATCCATCTACATAACATTAATTCGGGTGGTCTTTAGGAAACTTTAAACAAGAAAAATTATTTTTTTCTGGAGAGTAGTGACCTTCTTCGTGTTATTATTCCATACATTATATTTTACAAATGTGTGTGATAAAGACCAGACTTTTGATGGTGAAGACTGAGGTGGATGTTTTTAAACA